>JAJMSF010000025.1:0-163793 GCA_030558275.1 Chernovozyma palmyrensis
CACCCATACACCCATACACCCATACACCCATACACCCATACACCCATACACCCATACACCCATACACCCATACACCCGTACACCCGTACACCCATACACGATGCTCATCTTAACTCATCTTATCTTATCTCCTATTTCTTTCTTTCCTGGCTTCCAATTTTATTCTGCCTTAAATAATTTATTTTATAAATATTATGTTCAGCTACTACTAACATGGTAACTCTTATTTATTAATGCTGAAAGTTCAATACTATCCTTCATTATCACTCAATTATATATTACATTTGCATAGTTGCAAATAGAAAAAATAATTATCACCATGTTGGTCGCTTTCCTTTCTCATTCTTACAGGAATTCATCTCTTGGTCTTCATGTATATGACTGCTAAACACTGAACATTCGTACAAAAAATCAAGTATAAATAAAACATAAAATTTTTATCAAATACAAGCCAACTGGATATTCACATCTTAATCGCTTTTGTTTTCATACTCATCAATGACGGAAATTGGAGGAACAAACTTACCTATTGGTGTATACTCAATATCCTCAAAAGCTGGTCCAAATCCCTTGGGCCCACCAATATCTAAAGCCTTCTGCGTGTCAACCCATAAGTTAGAAGGTGCTAAGGCAAGAACAAACACCATCATACCGTAACGATACTCGGGTGTACCAACTGCTTCTCCATTATCAGCATAGCAAACGGTAATCAAATCAGGCACAGAAGAAAGAATCTGCCATTCATCACTACCATGTTTCTGAACCTTGGCCACTATATTTTCATTTTTAAATGGAATCACCAATTTATCCAATTCCTCATTTTCAATAGTAACCTCTCCATAAACATGTCCCTTGAATAGTTTCTTTTCAACTCCAATGATCTTTCCTTGGAAAATCTTTCGTCCAGCAACCGAACCACCAACTGAGTTTATGATCCATTCGGGTATTTTTTCAATTTCAGACTTTGAGCGAGCAATTCTAATGGCCCTTCCAATTCTCCATGCATTAGAAAGAGAATGATGAGCTGTCATAGTTTTTAATTCTTCCACAGTCATTGGCTGGTTGACCACTCCCATTACAGAGCCCACTTCTGCCAAGGCAGCCCTAAGAATTTTCTCATGGTAAACATCGTTTTGAGCAGATGTGATCATAAAATCATTCCCATTACCATCAGAAGCTGATTCTAACGTGAAAAAAGACCCGTCCTTGATAACGGAAGGCAAGGTTTGAAAAGCGGTGGGGTATGCTCTGCCCATTAAGTCAGCATCGATAGCGGGCAAGTTTAAGTTGGATTTAACGCCATTAAAAATACCCATAAAGGCATTCGCCCCACCAATTTCGATTGTAAGGAGTCCGTCTGCATCGGTCTTAAGATATTCAAAAAGTGCATTGGCGGCACGAACAATCTCATCACTGTGCAACTGTTCATCGGAAACAGTTGGAGACCCGGCAAACCCAACTGTGATGAACTTACCTTCACCTTTGGCGTACTTCCCAGCATCGTGTGGATTAATAACCTTCATCACTTCTCCTGCGCGAACCATATTGACGGTCTCAAGATAGATGGGGTACAGTATCCCTGAGCCACCACATCCGAGGATATCGGTACCAATGCGAAAGTACTCTAAATCAGTCTCGGAGATAATCCATTCTCTGTTGGCGTTGATATGTGGCCTGTAAGCCTCGTAGTCAAATAAAGCGTCATCTGTATGACCCTCCTCCTCAGCAAAAGTGGAATCTTTAAAAACAGCCTCTGATGCCTTTATTTCTGATTCCTCCTCACTTTGCAAAACCATGTCAAAGTTTTTAATAGCAAGGGAGATTTTCTCATAGTCAATATCCCCGATAACCTTGATTTCGAACGAATATGTTTTATCAACATATGGGAGAGGATCGTATTTGAGTTCCACAACTGAAACAGTGGACTCTAAAGCTCCCTTGCTGACGATGTCTGCAGTAACCTGCTTGGTAAGTCTTTCAATCACTTCGTCCTTCTCTGAGATGCTATCAAGTTTCTCCACATGCTGGATAGAGGCCGACAATTTTCCCATAGCAGCCCCAATGGCATTAGCTACCTGATAGTAAGGGGGACGGTACACTTTGGACGCGCCCTCTAATTCCATGGGAGAAATGAAGGAGCCTCCACCAAC
The DNA here is from genome assembly GCA_030558275.1 of Chernovozyma palmyrensis. Taxonomy (NCBI): domain Eukaryota; kingdom Fungi; phylum Ascomycota; class Pichiomycetes; order Serinales; family Debaryomycetaceae; genus Chernovozyma; species Chernovozyma palmyrensis. The sequence goes on from JAJMSF010000025.1 coordinate 2,151, forward strand.
AAGAAGAACAGGCAAGGGATCTGGACTGGTTCTCATCCTGTCAATGACACGTTCCAATTTGGATTTAACCACCGCCTTGAAGCCAGAGACATACTTCACGTTGAATAGGCCCTCTACTTTCAGCTTGTCACCAACATCAAAGGCTGTTTCAGCATTGGAGCTGGCGATGATGACATCAGTAGACGTGATAACATCACCACCAAAAACCCGCGCCTTTTTCTTGATATCTGAGCCTACTGAGTCCGGCCCCACTGTGACCTCGCCACTTTTGAGTTCCCTGATGATCGAACCACCGCCCAAACCAATAGACTCGACATGGGGCATGGAAAAGTTGGTGCGAACACCTCCAATGAGACTGTAGGAGGAGGCCTGGCGAGGAAAGCCCGTGGGTAAAAGTAGGCCCACGTCAGTAGTGGTGCCGCCCACATCCACAACCATGATGCTCTTTCCAACGATTTCTTTCTCCAACGAGCAGAGGAATGCTGCCCCTCGCATGGAGTTGGTAGCTCCCGACGAAAAAGTTCTGATGGGCGTAGCTAGCGCTTCAGTAGCGGTCAATACCGTCCCATCGTTTTGGGTTAGCAAAATGGGACAATGCAAGCCCATGCCGCGTACCGACTTTATGAAAGAGCCAATGATCTTGGCGGCAAAGGTCATTATTGAGGCGTTTAGGATGCTGGCATTCTCCCTGGCCAAAATACCAATTCCAGACACGGTGTGGGACATAACAATGTGGCAGTCAGGAATCACGCTGCGAACCAACTCAGCAGCCCTCTGCTCGTGAGTCTTATCGATGCTAGAGAAAATACCCACAATGGCAACAGCCTTGAGACCCAAGTCTTTGATTTTATGAGCGTGCTCAAGGATGGCGCCTTCGTCCAATGGCTGAATTTCTTCCCCATCGACCCTGTTTCCCCCATCAATATAGCACAGGTACGATTTAATGATGTTGGTAAGACCCTGAGGAAAATCACAGAAAGGGGCCGTGCCCTTGCTATACGGTCCACACAATCTCATGACGGCCACTTTTTCTAAACGGCCCTTGTCTTGCTCAATAACCGCATTGATGAAGTGGGTGGTTCCGATTGTGACAGAAAGCACGCTCTCGGGGCTGACTTCGGGAACTTTCTCGAACAACTGTTCAATGGCTTGAGTGATACCATCGGAAATATCGTCGGTGGTGGAAGACTTGTGGTAGGCAATGACTCCCCTGTTGTCACTGTCGAATTGCGCAGGGTCCAACAAAACCGAGTCTGTGTTGGTACCCCCAACGTCAATACCTATCAAGAGAGAGTTGCTGATGGTCATTTATGGTGTATGGGGCTCCAAAAATTAGTAATATCACCATGGCGAGTTAAATTTATACGTAGGATATAGGTCAATGCGGAAATAATTGCGAGGTATGGAACCAGATTTAGCAATTGAATATTTCCAGAGATAAGAAAATTGCCGAGCTCGCAGCTCGCAAAATATACCAAATAGGTGACTTACGAAGTTTTATTCTTTATGCTAAGCAATATTAACAGCCTAATTCCACCATGGCGGAATTGAATAATGTGAGTGGATATGGAAAGTATTGCGAGATAAGGAGCCGGATTTAGAAATAAAATATTTCCGAGATAAGACAACTTTCCTTGCACCTCGCAAATAGGTGGCTTATGATTTAAGGTTTGCTGCACAATATGAACGGCTTGAGGTGAAATGATTGATTGGAGGAGAAGTCTCTCGGTGAAAAGATAATGATAAGCGAAGAGAAAAGAGCCTATCGCAAGCGAGCGCATAGAAGACGGAGAAATAACAGAAAAAAGAATCGAAGGAATTAAAGATAAGTGATATGTCGAGTGAAACACTACGTTAGTGCGGATAATTATTTTTCACGACTCTCCACATTGCTGCCAAAAGAGCATAGAAAGTGAAAGCTGCTATCTTGTAGTGATCGATCGGTGGAAACAGAGATACTGATCAAAATTGTCAGACCAATCATATTGTTTCATTTTTTCCAATATTGCGGCCTCTTATCCATCATGAAGAACAAGCGATGTAAAGATATTGCTTGGAGAAATACTCGCAATAATTACCCGATCGGGCATCATATTCTTATCACCACCTACCGGTCTTATCACTCAGAAAAATTCACCTAACAGCCTATAAATGAACCAAAACATGCTTGAAGATAAGCACAAACAACGCCCAGACATCATAATGCTGTTGCCGCGTTCTCTCGACTTTCTTCGGGTCAAGAACAATGAAGGTGTTGGGAAAGTGACTTATTTGAGGAATGCGGACATCATCCCCATGGGGCCTGAGCGCAGAATCTGGGGCGTCTGGTCATTGACATTCTACTGGACTAGCTGCAACGTGGCCGTCTCAGCATGGGCCGGGGCCTCGTCGTTGCTTTCGTTGAATCTTTCTGTCGGGGAGACCATTGGGATCATTTTGATTGCAAACGTGATCCTTGCCGCCCTTGCACTTTGGAATGCAGCTCCTGGTGGTTATTACCATATCGGATATACCATTTCCATGCGAGTGGTTTTTGGAATCCGTGGGGCGTGGATCGGGGTTCTCATCCGGATCATTTTGTCCATCGCTTGGTTTGCTTCTCAGGCGTACCTCGGGGCCCTCTGTTTGAGCTGCGTGTTTGCCTCTTGGAGTCACAGCTACTTGACCATGAAGAACACCTTTCCAGCATCGGTAAACATGACTACTCAAGAGCTTGTTGGGTTTCTTGTTTTCCAACTCATTTCTATCCCACCGTTAATCATGAAGCCGGAGCGCATTAACAAGCACTTGGTCGTCTCGTCCATGTTGACCCTTTTCGCCATGTTCGGTATCTTAGCGTGGGCCGTGGCCCGCAACGGAGGGCAGGGAGGTCCATTGATGTCTATTTCTTTGCCCATGAGCTCCTCCACTCGTGCCTGGAACTGGATCTATGGCATCAGCTCATGGTACGGCTCCATCGCCTCGGGTGTGGCCGGACAGTCCGATTTCACCCGTTTTTCCAAAAAGCCATGGTCCTCACTTATTGGTACCATTGCCTCCCTTGTGGTAGTCGGAACTATTGTTCCTTTCATGGGCCTCGTGACTGCCTCGGCAATGCAGGAGCGCTATGGTGTTCAGTTATGGAGACCCGACCAGATCATGATGTACTGGCTTAACGCCGACTATTCGGCCACCTCCAGAGCAGCTGCCTTTTTCTGTGGTATTATATTCACCTATTCCCTGCTTATATTCAACACCTTGGGCAATGGATACGCCGGAGGAATGGATTTGGCTGGATTGTTCCCCAAGTTCATCAACATCAGGCGTGGGTCGGTTATCACCGCTCTCTTGTCGTGGGTGGTGCAGCCATGGGACTTCTTCAACACCGCGTCCACATTTGTCACGGTGATGTCGTCGTTATCTATTTGCATGTCGCCCATTATCGCCATGATTATCTCCGATTTCTGGCTCACCCGCAAGCGCAAGATCAAGTTGTCGCACCTCTACACTGATGATCCCAACGGAGACTACTGGTTCTGGAAGGGGTTTAACTTACGAAACCTCTTCATATGGGTGGCAACGTTTGCGCCAGGACTTCCAGGCTTAATCAACAGCGCCACCCCCTCGATCAAGGTCTCAGACGGTGCAATGAAATTTTGGTTCGGAAGCAACATCTTTGAGTACTTCATGGCCTTTGGCATGACCTACATTTGTGATTTCTTCTGGCCTTACAAGAATGCCTACGAGGCGGACAAATTTGACTACTTTAACAGCTACACTGAAGCGGAGTGTGAAAAGTTAAACATAGTGCCTTACTCCCAGATTACCGAGCAGGAAATCAATTTAGACCCTATAACCAGCGTGCTTTCACGGGAACAAGTCATACTGATTCCTGAATTGAAGGACAAGACGGAGACCAATGTTGAGAGCGATGTGCTGGAAAGTAGTTAGTGAATACAGACAGGTTCTGTGAATTGAAAATTGCTATGAAGTAGGTCACGTAGATTAATCAGCCTCACTGTTTCTTCCCACAGTATTCATTACATGATATCAAGTGCTAATGGTTTTAGGGAACATGCCAGGGGATAGATACGGCTATACCCTCTCTCCGAAAAATTCCGGATCCGGAACATAGCGCGGATTGAGACATCCGAGCCGCAACTCCGAAGCACCATTAAAGCTGCAATTCCCTCCTTTAGAATATACTTTCTACCTGATCAGCTCAAATGTCTACTGATAAGAAAGTTGTTTTCGTCACTGGAGCTTCTTCCGGGATCGGCTATGCCACTGCCAAAGAATTTGCAAAAGGAGGCTACAAGGTGTTCGCAGGTGCTCGAAGAAAGGAAAAAATGAAACCGCTTGAATCGCTTGGAATCACAGCAATTGCTGTCGATGTCACATCATATGAAAGTATCCTCAATGCCAAAAAAATTATTCAAGATAAGGTGGGCCATTTGGACATTTTATTCAATAACGCGGGGGCTTTGAGCGTTTCTTCCGCGTTGGAACTCACTCAACAGGAAGCTCGCCGTATCTTTGACGTTAATTACTTTGGCCTGATTTTCGTGGTAAAAGAATTCCTCCCTATGATAATTGAAAGCAAAGGTCTTATTGCCTTTACCACCTCTACATGCCTGCTTATGCCCTCGCCCTTTTTCAGCACCTACGGATCATCGAAGGCTGCACTTTCTGCCTATGCCAGCACTTTGGCATTGGAAGTAAAGCCTTTCGGTGTGAGAGTGGTTGACTTTGTTGCTGGTGCTGTTGATACTGAAATTGGCCAACTAAAGTTTGATATCAAAGGAAATTCTCCTTATCTAGTAAATGGGGTTCATTTGTTGGAGCTCTGCTCAAAATCGTTCGATGATATCTCTAAGATGGACGTCGATCTATACGCCAAAAAAACCGTCAACGATACACTCAAAGTATTCAACGGATACAATTGTTGCGGCAACTACTATAAATTCTTCAGAGGCAACGGGGCTTCCATTGCAAGGTTTTCGAATGCCTATTTGTGGAGGTCGCTAATTGAGTGGCTCCTGCTAACTGCCTTCAATATTAGATCGCCTTTCCAGCTATTGGGAAAACAGAAGATTAAGCAAGTGTGAGACTTATATACGGTCGGGTATATAGGTGGGTAATCTACTTTAGGTCATACAATACCAATCTCTCCTTTAACAATTCTCTAAATTTATTGGTCAGCTCCAACAGGTTTGCCCATAAGAGTCAAAATCTCGTGGTAAGCAATATCTCCCAATCCGGACAAACTTCCAGGATTAAAGAAGTCGGATTCACTTATCGTAGACAAACACTTTTCTGAAACCTTCTCGCCAGCAAACCTACTCTTCAACCAGGTAAACGCTTCACCAGCACCGGAAGCAGCGGTAATTATGTGCTCTGAGAGTTTATCCTGTCTGTACTCCACGCTGACATTGTGGGAACAGTAAAGCTTATACAACTCGTCTGTATCTCCAGGGGGAATAATTTCGTCGTTTCGGGAAGTATAGAAGAAATGAGGCGCTTTGGGAATATTTCCTGTCAATAACAAATTGTTCTGGTCGGTTATGTTCTTAACCAAAGGATCCAGTAATATGGCGACTCCCTCCTCGATGTAGTCGGTCCAATCAGACCAGGCAAACTCGGCCACACCCTGCACAAGACACATATTGTTGAGTTTCATAAACTGATCATACTTGCTTGGGTAGACCTTTTCTTTGACAAGAGTGGCGAGCTCTGGATACTCGTGCGATAATGCAACGATCGCCGAGACAGTGAGCCCTGAGAAGACAGTTCCCATGTTAACCTCTGCAATATGGGTCACATTGACAATTATTCCTCCCAAAGCTGCACCTATGAGGTTCAATTTCGGGTAGTAGGATGGCTGCAACTGAGCGCCCCAGGAGGTTCCAAGGGAGCCGCCCGAGTAGCCCCAGAATGCCACATCTGGATCTGAATCAATGCCTGTTACGTCGGATGTTGATATAACAGCCTTGACAGAGTTTAAAACCGCATATCCAGCCAGGTATCCAGCTATAAATGTCGATTTAGGCCCTTCGTGGTCAGGAACCACCACGTACCAGCCCTCGTTCAACGCAGCCTGAATTAAAACTTCCTCAATCTGAGGCGTGACCCACGTACCAATATCGGAGCCCAACTGCATGGCATAAGATGGAGCACAGTTTCCAGAAGCTGAGTCTTCAGCAGCCTGGTACGAAAGCAATTTTGTAGGGTCTGCGTCGTGTGGAATAAAGAGCGTGGCCATGACGCCAGTTGCGTTGTGGTGGGTATCCTCAGAGCGCACAAGGAGCTGGTAAGTTGCCTTCACGTCCATCTTAAATTTGATAAGACCATAGGGGTCTGTCATGTTTCTAATTCTCAATACAGTGCCCAAAGGCTTGTCCTCGAAGCCACTGGGCGGAGAGTAGAACGGGTCATCCGAAGGCTTGACAGGAGCTCTTTTCTCCACGGGCGCGGCAATTGCTAACAGAAGTAACCAAAATAAAATAAAGATCTTCATTTCTGGCTAATATATGACATAAGATGGAGATTTTTAAGACATTTATATCCATCTGGCACCCCAAAGATAATCTATCGAGAGCTTATGCAGCAGTTCCAGAATTTCCTAATTGGGAAACTGACACGGTTAAGTCCGTTTCATGCGTCCCTCAGACATATTCCGTCCAGGGACGGTCTGGTTAAACTGCCTTCTAAATATGTAGCAAAGTCAATTGAATAGTCTCATGAATACTTGACAGCATATACTGTGAGCGTGTACATCAGCTCTCAAATTGAGCCTTTGTGGGTTGGACTCCTCGGGCATACTCGTTGCAATCGAGGTTCGTTCTGTTCCAGCACCAGTCGGTAAGTCAACTCGCCTGGAAGAACAATCGGTGCCTGAAAACGCTCTCCGCATCTCATACCTTAAATGGCGGGGTATGACTTTTCAGCGGCACTATGTCTGCAGTTCTTATTCCGGAATGTAGGTAGTATAGGTCAATCAGTAAATGTCCTTGTATACCGAGTCGTGCATTTATCACGTGATACACTTATTGTTCCTAAGCCGCTCGTGCAGCCTATAGAACTGAAGAGCTCTGACCCAGAGCCCCACAGTGGCTCACTTTTGGCACTCACCCAAGTGCTGGTTCTGGAGATGAGGTCCTTCAGCTTGGGTGAGTTATTTCGCCCATTTGTTCTAAGATGCACCTTTTCGCTGGTGATGGCTAATGGCCGCTAACGAGACGCCATGCCGAAGCACGCTGGCGCGCTGTCTCTCAATTCCGCTCCCCAACCATTCCTACGCCCTCTACCTGTGTCTTTATTACAGTCTAGAATGATTTGTTGGAACCGCCGATCGACACCGAAAACTGGAAACCGTTCTTGATGCCCTCCACACTGCCGTTGGATCTACCAGCCACGAAATAGCCAATGTCGAAGTTAGCCCAGTGATTGAAGTACCGTAATCCAATTCCCGTGCTGGTAGAAAATTCGGGATCTTGGAGCAAATTCTTGGACAATTTAGCAATTGTGCCAGTCAAATATAACCTCAAGGGGTTCACCTCTGGATTCACAGGCGCATATATGAATGAGGGCACTCTTGAGAAGATGGTACAGCCAAACTTAAAAAACTGAAGCCCGCCTAACTCACTTACGGAGTTCTTCTGGAAACCGCGGAACGAGTTGTACCCTCCCAAGTAGAATCGGTCCGAAGTGTGCACTGGAAGGTCCGATTTCGTCACTATCGCGCCGACATCGAGTCCGACTTGCGTAGTGACGAAACTGTCGAAGAAAGATTTGAAAAAGAGCGAGGAAACAGCCGTCTTAGTAAAGGGCTTGATGTCCTTATTGGCACCCGATGACTCTGCTGCAACGTCCTGGTTCGTGGACACTTCGCTGTTGACATTCAAGGCGTAGCCATCGATAGGGAAGTTTTTGGTGAGGTTATCCAAGTACAGCACGTTCGAGTACGTGGCCTGTCCCACGACGGACTTCTTGAAAAAATCGCCGCCAAAAAACTTAATATCATCTGCAGCGGCATCATTGATGTCGTGGAGTGTTCTCCTAGCGGCCTCAACCCCCAAAAACGCCTGGACCAGCCTGCTCATGTTGTGGTACAGAAGGCCCGACACCAAGCCGGTAGAGTGCTCAGCGCTCTGTTGCCAGGTCTGGTTGTTTGAGTTCGTGTTGTAGAAGTCAGTTAAAAGTCTCAATGAGGGATTGGGCAAATTGAGCGAGATTCTCCCACTGGAAATCAAGTGTTGATTGGGCTTGTATGGATTGTAATTAACCTGGAGACTGATCGACTCAGCATTCTCGAAAAAATTGCTATTCAAGTAGTTCAAATTGACATTGGCAATGTCGTCATTATTCAAGTTGAAAAAGCCTTCACTGGTGTTCAATTTGATGGAACTCACGTCGAAGATTATCCGTGCTGGGAGCGAGGGTTCCTTGTTGTAGTTGGCCACCTTCGGCAACTGCTTGACGTAATCTGACTGCAATTTCACGTTCACCGACTTGAAAACGTCTGTTTTCATCAATCTTTCGTAAGAAACATCGATTTTTTCAAGCAATTGGCCTAACGTATAGTCCGATCTCTCCCGCAATGGATACAAGATCTTACTGAAGAAGTCGTTGGTGAAGGTCTCACCGCCCACAACCTCAATGGTCGAGAGGTAGATGGGCTGGCTGCCGGCCTTCTCAAGGATGCTCTGAGTCGCAAGCTGCGTCTGGAGGTCCAACGTCATCTGGGGGGCAGTGGCTGGTGCTTTGGAAGGTGTGGCCATTCAGCGGTCGCTATAGGTGGAGCAGGTCGTGTCCAGCCAGTGTGCGCGAGGAGGAGGACTCAGGAGGTTGAGCATGGAGAAGAACAGAGCGGACAGAAAGAGAGAAGGAGAAGAGCAGAGCCTGAAAAAAAGAGCAGGCCAGGTCAGGAGGGTGGAGTGTAATCCTCTATTTGCCTAGAAAAGAACAGGACCTAAATTTTCTTGATATCAGAGCAAGATCGGCACGCTAGCGCAAGCTAGAGCTTCACACCCAGGGTGGCTCCAAAAGCAGCAAATCTCAGCCAATAGAGCTTAACATATAGAGCCCCCGGCCTACTCCAGTTCCAGTCTACAGTACTGTGGATCTTACTGAGCCAGATTGTAAATTGAATGCCTAGTAATCTATGAAATGTGCCGCTGGGTGGTAGTACACCGGACAGGTCCAGTATGATCTGTTGATGTTTTCCCACACACTGGCACTGTTGGGCTTTCTCATGGTGTCTTCCGGCACTTTGTACTCTGTGAAGGTGGTGGCAAGCCCGTAGTTGGCCAAGTCCATTGCCACAAGTTGCCGGTACACGTCGTACACCACCTCCCTGTCAGCTCCGAGCCCGTTAAAGAACGAGAACACCCCCTGTGGCTTCAAAAGCCCCACCACAAAATCAAAAAGCTCTAGCATATCCTCGTAGTGCTCGGAGTACGTGTCGTAGTAGATGCCATCAAAATAAATGCCCTTCGAGAGCACGTCCAGGAGCGTGTCCTGCCACCTGCCCTCAAGTATCACCACATTGGGCTTCTGGTACCAGCCGTCGGCCCGAAGCTTGGCAAGAACATCTGGGTGGGCCTCGCAAATATAGTGCCGCGTAGGGTTCTTTTGCTGGATCATTGTGTCAATAATGCCCATACCGAAGCCTATGTTGAGGACAATCCGTTCTGGATCGGGGCTCTGCCCGCTGAAAAGTGTCTCGCAACCCATGCGCATGAGTTCGGTCTCCCACTCCATCATTACACCGTCCTGGCGCCCTTCCGTCACCAATTCTCCATCGCGGTACTCGAGTTTGGCGCGGAGATAGTCATTCTGGTTGGCCGAGGGGTCTGGCAAGTCGGTGGGGCTGGCCTCAGGAGGGACTTTGGATAATTCCTGCTCACCTTTCGAGGTTTCCGCCGTCTCCGGCTCACTGTGTGTCACCTTGGCTTCTCCCTGGGTCTCCGCAGCTTCTGGCTTTATTTCCTGCGCCCTCTCAATCTCTGAGTCACCAGTTTCCAACACATTGTCTCTCTCTGATGCCTGTTCGGCCGCCTCTCGCTCAGCCTCCACTTCGTCCTCATCCAAAAACTCGATTTCTTCCACCTTACGTAGCAATAACTCGGCCCGCACTCCCGCCTCCACAATCTGCGTATAAATTGCCAAATGTTTCAACTTTCGACGGACCAAAATGCACCCTGGAGTCTCGCCGTTTTTGTCGACCAAACACCAGCCGGCGCCATATTCGAAGAGAAGTACCACCATTTCTGACACCACGCGGGCCTCCTCTTCACTGAGAGACTCAGGCACATGGGCACATATCAAGTGGAGAGGCGTTGTAGTGGACTCGGATTCTTTTTCGACGCCGTTTTCGAAGTTTTCGGCCTCTTCCACGGTATAGGTGGAGGGAATGCCATTTTTGAGGTAGAACTGAAGCTTCGAGAGCAGCTCATCGGAGATGGGCGCCGTGAAACGACACAAGTCGTGGAGGTCTGACATGGGAGCTAGATGCAAGCAAATGGGCCTAAAAACGAAGGAATGTGCTGAAAGACCAGCGTGACGATGGTGCCAAATTTCTGGACCTGTAGCTTTATCAACGGTTGCAAACGGATGCAAAGAGAACCAAAGGAAGAATTATCCTCATCGGAGACGGTCACGTGCGGCAATGCTATGGTGCGAGTTTATGCGGAAGAGGTCAATCGTTTCCGGCATCGTGGGAGCTTGCTGAGCACCACAAGGCATCAAATGCCCTGCGTCAAACGGAAATTGCAACCTCTAGCGAGTTACAGAGCGGTCACCCGTTCCACCATAGAAGCCCTGCCACCAACAATAGAAAGAGGACCCGGGGATCGCCGGCGTGGTTCAGCCCAAAAGCTGGTCCATTATGGACCCTGGTGCCCTAATCAAAAATCACGCATTTTTTGTGAGTCCCCCATTATCAGCGCCTACGCCCTCGCAAATGCCCCCCGAGCTAGCGCCAACAGGCCTTGGAGTCGACGCCGCCTGTATGCACGCGACTGCAAAATCATACGATCAGGCCAAACAGTTCCAAAAAATTTTAGAGCAAATGGTTAAAGAGCTATTAAATATCATCTTCGGGACCAAACAGCAAGGTGAAAATTTGTTATAAGATAGGGGATAATTAGTCAATTTTTCCGCCATGTCGTTCAGAATCAACGACTACAATGCTTACTTAGGGACATTGTATGAGAAGAACGGGCAAGAATATGAGGGGGCACCAGAACAACAGGACACAGCGCTGCGAACAGGTCAGTCATTACAGCTCCAGCAGCTGAACAGCGCGCAACTGGCCGCACAGACCCATCCACACAGCCAAGCACAGCCCCTGGCGGCGCTAGCGGGCCTCAGTCTTCAGGATGCGCAACAGCAACAACACACATTACAGCTCCAGCAGCAGCGCCAGCAACAGGGCAGGCTGAGCCAGCAGCTAGGTGGCCCCGGCGACTCCATAGCATCAAACCAGCCTCGTCCCGGCTCCCAGAACTTCCCCGTGGACTTCGACTTCGGCTTGATCCCTCCCTCGGTGCTTCTTTCTCCCAATAACGCTGCCCCCGCTGACTATCCCTTGGAAGGGATTCTTCCGGACCAGAATTTTGATCTTTTCAGCACACCCGACCGGCTCGTCAAGGCTGAGCCCATGTCTCCAGCCAGTAGCAGCATCCCTAGCATGTCGCAGAACTCTGAGAGCCAGTACGAGTTCCAGGCGTCTCAGGCGCAATCCAAACCCCCATCCAACTTCCCCTTGCCGACGCCGCTGTTAACAGGTCTTTTGAGGCACAATGCGTCGGCCCAGGAGAAATACAACCTCTCGTCCATGAGCACGAATCCCAAGATCAAATCGTCACACAACATAATCGAACAGCGGTATCGTAACAAGATCAACGACCGCTTTTCCACCCTCCAGCGCGCAGTTCCCACGTTGAGAGTGGCATCCAGAAGACAGACCCGTCGAGGCGGTGACGATGAGGACGAGGAAGAAGACGACGAGGAGTACGGAAACATGGATTACGGCGAGAATTCAGATATAGACTTGGAGGGGCTTGAGCCGGCGCGAAAACTAAGCAAGAGCACCATTCTTTCGAAGTCAGTGGAGTACATAAAGTTCTTGGAGAACAAGAACTTGCGATTGAAGTTGCAGCAGGAGGAGCTTTTGGCGAAGGCGCGGATGATGGGCATCCCGATTGACGAGGAGGATTTGACGATCAACTGAGGGCTGTTACGATAATATTTACTTAATGAGCTGGTATGGTAGTATTAGAATGGCGAAAGCAGAGTGTAGGAGGGGGGCGGTTATTAGGGGTGTGTGGAATAAATGAGAGCGATACAAGAGCCTAGAGTATGAGGTCGAGGATGAGAGCGGGCGACGTGGGTGGAGTTGGTGGGCGAAGCTGAGAGGGAATGGGCAAAAGGTGGGAGTGGGCGACGGTAGGAGGGAATGAGGAGAGTAAGTGGGCTGCGTTGACAGACGGCCCTTTGATTGCGGACACAGGACCCTCAATCACCGCCGCCCAGGCCCAGCGGCGTCAAAACCTTCAAAAGACCAGCTCAGAATCACCGCCCCAACTATAGACAACATGCCCAACCCTAAACTGCATACCAAACCCTAAGCAGCCCCAACTAACGCAATGATCTTACCGGTGGCCCCAGAGCCATGGCACGGTACGGTGTGCAGGCGTCAGAGTGGCCAGTTGCGCCTCCTGGCGCCAACCACATCCATCGTCTCATATCGCCACATGTCCAGATGCCCGCGATTCAAGCGCCAAAATTGCTCCCTGCTGGGCTACAGGAACCAGCAACCTGAAGCTGATGAGACTCGAAGCACGGGCAGTCGGGGCCTGTCTGGGTCCGACTAGGTGAGCGCTAGGAGCTACCCTTGGGCTCAGCTCTGAGTAGAGCGCGCATCGAGCCATATGCCAGTTCGCTATACGAGCCATACGATAACAGCGGTACGCCATCGCTTATTCATCAACGCGCTCATTGGTATATAAGGTCGTAGATGGCGTCAGGCCCCTGAAATCCGTCAGTTTCTGGTTCTGGTTCTTGAAGTTTGCAAGTGCTGATCTGCTCAGTTCTTGCCCCCTCAGCCCTCCTAGTCCCACGCTTCTGCCGCGCCCTAGGTCCAGAGATAGCGCTCGTTTAGTTCGCGACTCCGTGCCTCGTTTTGTTTCTTTTTCTGCGCTTCCCACCAGCTTCTTCTAGGCCCGTTGTGCTCCAGAGTCTTTCTTTCGCTTCAAAAGGTTCCCAAAAATCATCATGGCCTTAGCTGACTTTGCTGCTGCCATCGGCTCGCGCTTTTTGGGCTTCTCGATCTCCCAGCAGCTTGCCATCGTCTTGTTGTCTCCCATAGTGCTCAACCTCTTATGGCAGCTATACTACTCCACCCGCAAGGATAGAGCTCCGCTCGTTTTCCACTGGATCCCCTGGTTCGGTTCTGCTATCCCCTACGGAATGCAGCCCTACGATTTTTTTGAGCTGTGCCGCGAGAAGTACGGTGATGTGTTCGCGTTCGTCTTGCTCGGTCGCGTGATGACCGTGTACTTGGGCCCCAAGGGCCACGAGTTTGTCTTGAACTCCAAATTGGCCGACGTTTCCGCCGAGGAGGCCTATAAGCACCTCACAACCCCAGTGTTTGGAAATGGTGTGATCTACGACTGCTCCAATGCTCGCTTGATGGAGCAGAAGAAGTTCGCCAAGACCGCCCTCACCAAGGACTCGTTCGTGAACTACGTCCCCAAAATCAAGGAGGAGATTCTCAACTACTTTGCGGAGGCCTCTGGATTTGACATGGCCCACAAAGACTCGGGCGTGGCCAACGTCATGAAGACTCAGCCGGAACTCACCATCTTCACCGCCTCGCGCTCTTTGATGGGCGACGATATGAGAAAGCTTTTCGACGCGTCCTTCGCCCAGTTGTACTCCGACTTAGACAAGGGTTTCACTCCGATCAACTTTGTTTTCCCCAACTTGCCTTTCCTTGCCCACTATGTCAAGCGGGACCTCGCTCAGAAGAAGATCTCGGGCACCTACATGACTCTCATCAACAGAAGAAGAAAATCTGGCGACATTGTGCCCAAGAGAGATCTCATCGACTCGTTAATGGTTAACTCAACTTACAAGGACGGTGTCAAGATGACGGACCAGGAAATCGCCAACTTGCTTATTGGTATTCTCATGGGCGGCCAACACACCTCGGCGGCCACCTCTGCCTGGTTCCTTTTGCACTTGGCTGCTAAGCCCGAGCTCCAGGAAGAGCTCTACGCCGAGCTCATGTCTGTTTTGGGCCCCAAGGGCGGCAAATTGGAGGATTTGTCGTATGACGACTTGCAAAAATTGCCCTTGATCAACAACACCATCAAGGAGACCTTGAGATTGCACATGCCGTTGCACTCCATTTTCAGAAAGGTCATGAGACCATTGGTGGTGCCTAACACCGAGTACGTGGTACCCAAGGGCCACCACGTGTTAGTGAGTCCCGGGTACGCGCAGATGAACGACAGATACTTTCCCAATGCCGCCAAATTTGACCCTCACAGATGGGAGACCACCGATGGATCTTCTGCCGCCAACAGCGGCTCCGATACCGTGGACTACGGGTTCGGAGCGGTTTCCAAGGGAGTTTCGTCGCCCTACCTCCCATTTGGAGGCGGCAGACACCGCTGCATCGGTGAGCAGTTTGCCTATGTTCAGTTGGCCACCATCTTGTCGTCTTATGTGTACAACATCAAGTGGAAGTTCCCTGCTGGCTGCTCAGTTCCAGATGTCGACTACACCAGTATGGTGACGTTACCGTCTGACCCTGCGGAGATTGTGTGGGAGAAGAGAGAAAGCTGTGTGTTTTAGTGGTATAGAGCGGTATATAGAAAGCAGTTGATAGGAGGCTGTGTAGGTACGGGTAAGCCACTCAGGCGGGGTTCCTTGCTTGCTCTGGCACCAGAACTCCTTCTCTAAGTGTCTTCTACGAGTCACTAGAAATAACTTTTAGCCTTTCCCCTTCTTGGCTTCTTTTGGACTCTTAGCTGTGGTGATCCTAGAGCTCATGGCGGTCGCATCCCTATGCAGTACCGTTTTTTCGATGATTCATCAACAGCGGAACCGGCGAGCGCTTATCGAGCTGAGGCCACCACACGCCATACACCCACGCCACATCCCAACGCCATGGTCAGAAAATTCACCGTCAAGGTGCCTGCATCTTCTGCCAACATCGGCCCCGGATTCGATGTCCTAGGCATCAGCGTGGAGCTCTACTTGGAGATCGACGTAACCATCGACCCGGCGGTGGACACCTCAGCGGATCCATTCAATGTTCAGATCACCTACGAGGGTGAGGGCCAGGAAGGGGTGCTGTTGAACTCAGGAAAGAATCTTGTGACCAATACCGCGCTTTATTTGTTGAGATGTAACAAGATCGACCGGTTTCCGGACGGAACCCAGATCCATGTCAGGAACCCCATTCCTCTTGGGCGTGGCTTGGGCTCCTCTGGTGCTGCTATAGTGGGCGGCATTATGCTCGGAAACGAAGTAGCAGAGCTCAACTTTTCTAAGGAACGAATGCTTGACTACTGTCTCTTGATAGAGAGACACCCAGACAACATAGCGGCGGCGATGTTGGGTGGCTTTGTTGGCTCTTACTTGACCGAGCTCTCCGACGAGGAAACTGAGGCAGCCAACGTGGATTTGGAGTACATTTTGCCCAAATATGGTGTCACTGACGAGTCCAAAATCGTGTCCACTCCGCCGCCCGAGAACATAGGCCAGTACCTCAAGTACGACTGGTGCCACAAGATCAGATGTATCACTGTGATACCCCATTTTGAAGTTTCCACCGACATGGCAAGGGACGTCTTGCCTGTGCACTACACCAAGAGAGACATTGTCTACAACCTCCAGAGACTTGCGGTACTCACCACTGCTTTAACTAATGAACATCCCAATCACAAGCTCATCTATGAGGCCATGAAGGACAAGATCCACCAGCCCTACAGAGCGTCATTGATTCCTGGATTTGACGAGGTATTGGCGGGCATCAACCCAGACACTCACCCGGGTTCCTGCGGCATCTGTTTGTCCGGTGCTGGCCCTACGATCCTATGCTTGGCCACCGACAACTACGAGACCATTGCGAAGGACGTCATTGAGATCTTCCAGAAACACGGCGTCTCGTGCACGTGGAAGTTGCTTGATCTTGCCTACGATGGTGCCACTATTACCAGGGGCTAATCTCTATATAGAGTCCAGCTCACTAGAGCTGTCATAGAACGTTAGACGAACAAGTGTAGACAGAGGGAGGATAAATTGAAATTGTCCTAAGACACAGCCGAATTGAAAAGCAGAAATAGGGTTACAAGCAGCAGGTGACCAGAAGTGAAACACATAGGGAGCACAAAATCGAGGGATCATAGGATACCAGAGAACATGGGGAGTCGAGGAGCATAGAGCGAAGGACTCGATCCACTCACGTGACTCCATTGCGACTCAAGGCCGTAGCCAAATTCTCGCCTGGTGTTTCTTTGCCCCCCAGACGATGCTTCACAGAGCCAGCGCCATGAGGCGGTTCCTGCGGGCCTTATCACAGAAGGCGACCACTTTTGCGAATCCCAACATCCAGATGACGACCCTTGGGAATGGGTTGCGGGTGATCACGGACTCGACGCCCGGCCATTTCTCTGCGCTCGGAGCGTACGTTGACGCTGGATCTCGCTACGAAAACCCCACAAACTGCGGCCTTTCACATGTTTTTGACCGTCTAGCGTGGAAGTCTACTGAGAAGTACTCCGGTACCGAAATGATCGAGAATCTCGCCAAAGTTGGTGGAAATTACATTTGTTCGTCCCAGAGAGAGTCCATGCTCTACCAGGCGTCTGTGTTCAACAAGGACGTGGATAAGATGTTCGATTACATCTCTCAGACGGTCCGAAGTCCTCGTTTCACTCAGGACGAGTTGGTGGAAAGTTTGAGCACCGTGGCCTTTGAAGTGGACGCACTCAGCTATAAATACGACGTCAACTTGCCCGAGGTGTTGCACTCCACCGCCTATCGCGGCAATACTTTGGGAATACCTTTGTTCTGCCCCCTCGAAAGGATCCCTCAGATATCCTATGACGATATGATTATGTACCACGAGCATTTCTACCAGCCCCAGAACGTCGTGGTGGCTATGATCGGAGTGCCCCACGAGCGGGCCGTTGACTTGGCCGGGGCACAATTTGGCGACTGGAAATCGATCACCAAGGAACGTCCAAGCTTAGGCCTGGTCAACTACACTGGTGGAGAAGTATGCCTTCCCTATGAGCCCCCCATCACCTCCAATCTTCCAGAACTCTACCACATGCAAATTGCCTTTGAGACGACAGGTCTTTTGCACGAGGACTTGTACGCGCTAGCAACGCTCCAGAAAATGCTTGGTGGTGGCTCTTCCTTCTCCGCTGGAGGCCCCGGAAAGGGTATGTTTTCCAGATTGTACACCCGTGTCCTCAACAAGTATGCATTCGTGGAGAACTGTATGGCATTCAACCACTCGTACATCAACTCAGGTTTGTTCGGAGTGACCATTTCTTGCTCTCCCGACTATGGAAACCTGATGTCACAGATCATTTGCCATGAATTGTCTCAACTTTTGGTGAAGGACCCCCTGAAGGGCGGTATCAAGGAAGAGGAACTCAAACGCGCCAAAAACCAATTGAACAGCTCCCTTCTCATGAATGTGGAGAGCAAGTTGGCCGCACTCGAAGACATGGGCAGACAGATCCAATCACAGGGCAAGTTGATCAGTGTTTACGATATGGTGGCAAAGATCGAGGCCCTCACCATTGACGATGTTCGCAACGTCGCCGAGAAGGTGTTGACCGGAAAGGTTGTTACCAACGGCACCAGCTCCGGCTTGCCCACCATTGTGCTGCAGGGCCACAAGGAAGTGATTGGCGATGTTCTGTCTGTTCTTTCGTACTTTGGGCTTGGAAAGGGGAACTAGGGGTGAGTTGAAGTGCATCATAGAGCAAGGAGGATCGGCGAGCTGATTCCTTTTAGAAACTACGTAAATACACAGTCCAGAGCCATCCTCGGACCAGCACCTTAATGTTTGTATATTGTCTATACTCCTGCCCGCGCCCGGAGCTCCAAAACCTCCTTCTCCAAGAGCAACATGCTCTCCTTCATCTCCAACACCTTGCGCTCTGACGCCTTCAAAGCTAACTCCTTCTCCAGGTTCTCGCCGTGAAGAATGTCAATTGTACTCTTGTAGTGGCTGACCTTGTTCTGGTAGTCGAAGTTCTCGTCATTGTATTTCTTGGTGAGCTGGGCCTCGTTTTCGACCCGGATCTGCAACTTCTTGAGCTCCCTTTCAAGTCCCTTGATCGTCTTGGTGCTTTCGTAATTCTCTCCCTGAGACTTGTCTAAATCGCTCGAGAGCTCCCGTACTTTATTTTCCCAGTATTTCAACTGCTCGTTACTGTAAAGCTTGTCCTCAAGCTCCCGGATCTTGCTATTGAGCTCTTGGTTCGCTTTCTTCAACGATTCATTTTCTTCGCCAGTTACCAACACTTCCTTCTTGAGCTTCAGATAGTCCTGGATATCATTGGTGGTGGCCATTTTCGATTGGGTCAACTCAGACCGGATCTCGCTCGACTCCTGCCTTTGATGGTCCAAATGCTGGCGCAAAATCGCCATGTCCGCCTCTGTCTGTGCCAATTTCGCTACCGTATCATCGTGCTTTTGAGTCAATTTGAGAAGATCTTCCTCCACATTGTCTTTTTCCTGCATTAATTGATCTTTCTGCTGACCCAATTCAACCACAAGTTCTTTAAGGCTACTCACTTGCTTGCCCAAACTGCTGATCTTGCGCTCGTGGAGCACCAGTTCGTTCTCTAAACTGTGCACCTGCTTCTCCAACTCTGTGGCCTGCTGCTCAAATCTCGCCAGCTTCTCAAGCAGCTGCTCCAATTCTTGCTCGAGCGTGTCCCTGTCGCGGATTGTATCCTCAAGATCCAATTGGAGCTTTCTGCTCTCCTTAATGAGCGATGTTTCAGTCTCCAACTTGAAGTTCAACTCCTTGCGAAGGTCTCTGATCTCCTCCTTCAACTGCTGCTGTTTCTCTGCGTTTTCGTAGTTGGTGGTGAAGTAGCTGATTTTATCGTTTAGCGTGGCAATTTGAGCCTTATTCTGCTTGATCTCAAACTCTTTGTCGTTGAGAACTCCCTCGAGCCTTGTACTCTCCTGGCGAGCTTCTTTAAGCAAAATCTGCGCTGCGCGTGATTCCTCACGAGAAAGCTGCAATTGGCTCTTAACATCGGCCAATTCAGTCACCGCAGCCTGCTCGTGTCTCTTGGAGATGCTGATAGCAGACTCTGCAAGCTCCAACTTGCTGTAATACTCGTCCGCTCTGCGCTTATACAACTCGAGGGTCGTACTCATCTCCAGGTTCTGGGTGCGCAAATTATCGTGGCGTACTGTCAACTGGGCGATCTCATTCTCGTAGTCGGTCTTGGAGGTCCGGAAAGATGCTTTTTTCGCCTCGTACAACTCGTCTTCAGACTCCTTGAGGAGGTGCTTGAGCCGAAGAATCTCGCTCTTGGATCCGCTCAATTCGTCGCGTGTCGTCTTCAAAGTGCGCGTGATGTCTTGGTAAATTTTGACAAAGTCTTGGTTTGCGTTGCTGAGGGTTTTGTTGATGAGTGAGCTGCGACCAAAACTCTCGCTCTTCGCGAGACGCTTGGGCGAGTCTTCTGCTGAGATCAATTGTTCGAATTTGGCTTCGAGCTGGCTTAATCTCTCTTGAGCTTCGTTGTACTTCCGCTGATAGTCTGTAGATGTGTTGATGCCACGACTTAGCTGCAACTTGTTCAATTTTTTCTGGAGCTCCACCGCGTAGGTCTCAGCCCGAAGAGTGCTGCTCTCCTCCTGCTGGAGACGGATCTTCAACTGCTCCAACTCGCTCACCAAGTCACCGCGCCCACTTGTCTCTTCGCCAAGCGCCAATGATCGGCGGTTTACGCTCCGCTTGCTCACATCAGGGGACTGCACCCGCAGCTTCAATTGCTTCAACTCTTCGCGGAGCTTCTGGCTCTCAAACTTCTCGCGCCGGAGACTCGCGCTCAGCTCGTTGAGCTTCAACTTCATGGCTGCGAATTCGCTAACAAAGTCGACATTGGGCGGAAGATTCTCTTTGTTCTTGGTCTCCTCTTGCTGTTTTTCAAGGGTTGCGAGCTTTTCCTTCAACTCAAGGATCTCCTGCGAGTACTGGATCCTGGCTGCTTCACTTGCAGCATGGCCCACCTTCAATTTATGGTGCGCATCGACCACGGCCTGTTTCTCCTGGCGGAGAGAGGCAGCCTCTGCTCGCAAAAGCTCAAACTGCGCCGCCTTCTGCTTCTCCTGTTCGCGCACAGAGGCCAACGCCAGCTGAGCAGCATTAGCTTCACTGAGACGCTGTGACAACAGAGTCACCTCCTGCTCCAACAACCCGTGCTTGGCCGCAAGAGCATTCTGCTTTTCTTCAGCCTCCGCTACTTTCCGCTTGTGCAGAAGAAGATCGCGCTCCATCAGCTGGCGCTCGTGCTGCGCTTGGGCAGCCGACGCCTCGTGAGACGCCACCTGTGCCATCAACGACGCAATGTGCGCGGCCTTGTCTTCCGCAGCCTTTTTCTCAGACGAGATGCCGCGCTCGGCGTCCTCAAGGCTCAGCTCTAGCCTCTTGACCTGGTCTTTGAGCCTCGTGGTCTCTTCCTGAAGCTCTGCGGATGATGCCGTCAACAAGGAAACCTCCAGCCTCAACTCCTCCGCCTCCTTCTCGGCTTGCTGCAACTTCAGGGCCAACGCGTCTCTCTCAGCTGTCAACGAGCGCTTCTGCTTGCTCAACTGGTCGAGCTCACGCCTGTGCTCGCCGCGCTCCAGCTCGGACCCCTGGCGTAAATCGCCTTGGGCCTTGGCCAACTCCTCCTTCTCCTGCTCAACAGCCGCAAGCTTCGCGTTGGCAGACTCAAGCTGCTGCTGCAAGGCCGCTACCTGTGCGGTGATTGTCGCTATCGTGGCCTCGTGTTCGCCAATCGTTTTCTGGTGAGCTGAGGTCTGCAGTTCGTGTGCCTTCACTGCGCGCTCGAGCTCGGCCTTTGCCGCCGATTTCTCCTCCTCGTGCACCTTAAGAGCTGCCAAAAGTTTGGCACTGGCTTCCGCTTTCGCGGCCTCGTACAGCGAAATCTTCTCGTGAAGCTTCGAAATCTCGCCCTGCGCTAGTTTGTGGCCCTTGCGTGTATCTTCAAGCTCCTTAGCACTGGAGTCCATCTTCTTCTTGTGGACATCAAGGTCTCCCACAAGCTTTTCTCGCTGGCTCTCAAGCTCCTGGTGCCGCTTCTTCACTTCTGCGAGCTCCAGCAGGATGGCGCTATGCTTTGCCTTCGTTTGTTTCTCTTCGGCCCTGAGCTGCTCCACGATGGTGTCGCGCTGCTGAATGAGCAGCGTCGTGGAAATTATCTCGTTCTCGAGGTTGGTGAGCTGTAGCTTGAGCTGCGCATTTTCCTTGTCCAAGTCATCGCGCGAGCTCTCCACCTCCTTGAGCTTCGAGTTGAGCGCGCTGAGGTCCTCGTTCATTTTCTTCTCTTCGAGCACTTTGACCGAGTCTTCGAGCAAAGGCTTGATGTTGATGAACAAATCAAACCACAAGTTGGTGCTGCGTGAGCAATGTATGGCCTTGAAGTTCTTGGCAATGAGCTGCGACGCCTGGATCTCCTCAATCTTCGTCTTCACAGACTGCCGCGTCAAACGGCCCCGGATAACGCTCTGGAGCTGCGTGTAGATGCTCTGGAGACTCAAGTCGCGGAGCTCCTCAAGTTTGCCTAAAACTCCGTTTTTGAAGAACAATTTCGTGATACCCACTTTGTAGCTGTCACTGTCCAAGTTGATGTGCTTGATAATGAGCTCACTGTTGGTCTTGGTGCTCTTGGTGTAAACCTCCTTGACATTGAGAATCGCATAGCGGTCGTAGAACTCCGCAAAGGTCATCTTGTTCGGGTAACCTGCCCGCGCAATCCGAATTCCTTCCAACACCCCGTTACACCTCAACTGGAGGAGCACGAGACTCTTGTCGAACTTGTTGGGCTTTTTCTCCAGATTGGGTAAGATACAACGCACGAAATGGGGCTCGGTGCTGCTCAATTGGTCCATGAGGTTGGTCAATTGCTCCTTGTGTTTCTGGGACGCCGTTTTCAACCGGCTGCCCCTTTTTCCGCTTTCCAGCACCTCAAGGTGCTCGTCGTGGAGGAAGAGCTCCCGCACAAATGCATTTTCGGACCCAGGAAGTAGCTTGAGGACACTCTCAGTGACTGGATCTGTGTTTTTCTGGAGCCAGTTCTCCACGTTGTACTCCACTTGGCCGGCGTAGTGGTGGATGATGAACCCGCTCTTGTACTTGTTCTGCTGGAATTTGGGGTTCTGGCCATTGCCCCAGCTCTCCGCAAGCTTCTCCATGAATGTCTGGTCGCTCGATTTGGGAACCATACACTCCTCGTCCAAAATAGACAAGATACCCATGGGCTTTTTCTTCTCTATCAAGTCGATTGTCGGTTGTAAGTCCTGGCCAAAGTCAATGAACTCCCACTGGATATCTTCTCGTAAGTACTCGCTCTGCTCTAAGATGAAAGAGTGATGATTGAAGAATTGCTGGAGCTTCTCATTGGTGTAGTTGATGCAGAGCTGCTCAAATGAGTTTTGCTCGAAGATTTCGAACCCGGCTATGTCCAAAACCCCAATGAAGTTGCTCGAAGACACGTCTTTCGTGCTGTGCAAGTTCTCGTTGATTTTCTGGATGATGTAGCGGAAGACACGCTCATACAAGTACTTGGCGAAGGCATCGATGGCATACTTCACCGCAGGTGCTCGCATGGACTTGGAGACGTACTCACGTCCCGCTTTGACCTTGGGTTTGAGGAAGCTCTCGGAAAGAGCACTCTTTTCTACGCCCAACATTTTGGCAATGATACCGATGGGCGATTTGGCGGTGAAGGTGGCCTGTTCCGCCTTGAGCGAGTTGAACTCCAAATTTCCCAAGTGAAGCACCACCGCTAGCATCGAGAAAATGTCGCTGATTTCATCCGCACTGAAGCCAATGATCTGAAACCCTTCCACGAGCTGGTGGTAGTCCCTGGCATCATCAACGTTGGGGAGCTCTGGCTGAGAGTTCTTCAAGTAGCTGTGGCTTTTGACGTCGCGGGAAAGCTGAAACTTGCCTAGAGTTTCGTCATCTGTGCCCTTGAGAAATTGGTAAAATACGTGGTAGTTTCTCTCATCCGCCACCTGGTGCACAACCCGGGACTTCTCAAGGAGATAGTACTCGATGTTGGCGCCCTCAATAGTGCCCCTCAGGGCAACAAATATCTTGATGAACTTCCCGAAACGCGAGGAATTGTTGTTTTTGATTGTCTTGGCGTTTCCAAAGCTTTCAAGCACTGGGTTGGCCTGTAGGATCTTGGTGTCAACGTTGTGAGACGAGGCATCATGGGCCATTTCTGATGTGATTGACGACAAGTACTGGATGATTTTCTTTGTGTTTTCCGTTTTTCCGGCACCGGACTCTCCCGTGACCAAAATGGACTGGTCCTTGGCGTTTTCCAAGAGGTTGCGGTAGGTGCCCTCGGCGGTAGCGAAGATATGGGGGGGCGGTTTCTCGTGCTGGTGGCTGTGGTAGCTCTCAAGCACCGCACTGTCGTATATGGGGAGAGCTTTGTAGGGGTTAATTGCCACCAAAAAGAGCCCTGAGTACGTGTAGATCATGTTGTCGTTATAGCGAAGATACAAGTTGTACACCACAGAAGGCTCGTTCAAATGGGTCAATTCGGCCATATCGTTGCACTTATTGAACTTTGCCGGGTTGCAGTTCTCCAACTGTGCGTTAGGTACCACTTTGGTGTGTTCCTCGTTTCCCTCCAAGACCTTAACCCGACACTGGCCGTCAGGGAGATAGTCGGTGACATAGCCCTTGCTGAAGAAGTTCTGCGAGTCCGGCACCCAGACCCAATTTTTGGAATCAAAACCGTCGTCCTCGGCAGACATCGTGGCGAGCAGGAGAAGAAGCGAGTGACTGGGAGTGGTGGGTTGGAGTGTTCTGTTAGTGCCCAGGTACTCGCTGCTGTGAGGTAAACAACAGCCGCGACACCACATCGGAGCGCGACATTGTAGAGGCATAGTGCGACAAGTGCGACAAAGTGCGACATTTGTGTCCCCTTTCGGCATATATCGGGGGCTGAAGCGGCGCGTAGCTGGCTGCAATTGTCAAAATGCCCGTAGCACAGCGGAATGGCCGGCCAAAACTAAGAGGCAGTGCTTCGTACGGAGGTGAGGTTAGGAGAAGTTACAGGGAGAAGTTACAGGGAGAAGCCACAGGACTGATATTCAGCTGGCAGCAGAGAGAAGGTCTGGGGGTGGGAGGCAGTCGGACGTTCTAGTCTTCCCTCTTGAGCAATGCAAAACGCGCCTGTTTCAGCCTATCTCACAGGCAGTGGCTGAGCAGGAAGGCTTTCCTGAAAATCACGTGATCATATTATGGGTGCAAATATACTCCTAAACACCAAGCAGAACGAATCAAGAAGAAAAAGATTGATAAATGACCTAACTATCCTGCATTCCATCTTAGATTTTTCTACCTTGAAACTTGAGGTGCTTTGCTTTAGTTGTTCTGCAACCAACCTTTGTTCTGAAACATGTGACCACGCCACGGCGAGGATATTTAAGGAGCTGAGTTAAATTGTTTCCTGATTGCAAAGAGGCCCCATACCCGAAGAATATAAAAGAGCGGATACATGCCTATTTATTGATCTAGAGTGATACGCTGTAAACTCTTACTTCAAGGCCCAAGCCCGATTGTGTTTTACTAAACTTACAACTCAAATCACTTCATGCCGTCACTGAAGCTTTAAAATTAGTTGAGGGACATAGAATCGCCCGACACAGCTACTCTTGAAGAAGAAATTAATACGTTCAGGCAGAGTGAACGCACGAACCGACGAATGAATTAAAACTACGCAGATACAAATATGGAGCTTGAAGCACGTCACGTCAGAGATAACCAAGCCATTCCGAAGGGCACATTTCCAAAAGAAGAAAAACGGGATCGTCAGATCAGACATTATTTTCCTTACCTACATGTATCGGAGCCCCGCTCTTTGAAAGGAGTCAAGAAAGACGGCAGCACCTTCAGTCTTAGACCAAAGAAACATGAAATACTTCTAAGCTACTCAGACGAGGCGATCCAAACGAAATTGGAAGATATCCAGGACACCTTAATCGCAAAAGGAGTGCCATATGACCTGTGGGCAGAATGCGCTATTGAATATTTTGCAGGGACTGTCAGGAGCACGATTGACCATTTTGAAAACAAACAAACTTCACAGAATGGAACGCCGTATGCTTTAACATGGCTCGATATTGTTCATTTGATTTGTCAGAAGGTTCCAATACACGAATTAATAGGCAGAAAGTTGTCTTCATGGTCGGCCTTTGTTCCTGACCCAAATGTTTCATTACGGGAGAGTTTAGACAATTACCAGGACATAGTACTAAGTCTACCTGGACATGGCATCCCGTTCCAAGTTGAACGAGATATAGCAGTGAACAAATTTGAGCCTTTTAGTTATCAAGTGGCTAGTCACAAAATGAAGTTGTATTCCATTGAGGACCCTACTCAATTTTATGCTTATATGAATTCTTTATTTTATTATGATTAAGTCAGAAATAACTGCATTGGCCCAATCTCATGAAGAATTTATCCAACCAGCAGATATTCAACATGGAGAGACCAGTTTTTGCCAAATCAGCCAGCCAAAACTTACAAAATCACAAAGAAGCCACTGACCAGTTACCAGCATTACAGTATATGAAGGGCTTCAAGATGAAGGAGCGGGAAACTTGAAATACTTCATATATCAGACATACCCGAAGCCTGTCTCGCCGCGAAGACGAAAGATCCCCTAAATGGAGATCAATTAAGTATCATATAATCACGAAGGAAGAAATGAGTTTCGTTGCGAAGCCATATTGCGCCCCGGAAGCCTGCCTTTCCGAGTGAAGTTGTGGCAAATTATTCAAAGCTGATAATGTGACAAAGAAATCGATATCGGCTTACCATCCGCAAAGTAACGGCACACAACGTCATAAGCAACCACTCTCAGGCATACACCAGCCGAGGGACTGTGGACCGGGTTCCAGTGAAGAAGTTGTAACTGACTTCGGTAAAGGAGATTTAGGCACTTTATCAAAAACGAAACACCTTACCACTTGCAATACTCTCAGAATCCTGTAGTCTACTCAGGTCCCATGTCCCTCTTGAATGGCCCCTACTCAGCTCTAATGCAATGTTTATTGGTCTCGAAAGACTGAATGTCTCGCTGCAATTGCAGCGTTGGTGCTGGCGAGGACTAGCTCTCACCAGTCGTCTCTCATTAAACTCGTGTCAAGCCGCATATAGCTAATCTCTCTGATCTCTCTCTCTCTCTCTCTCTCTGATCAGCTCTTCGAAAACGGAACGCTCTCAGCGGGAGAATAGCCGAAGAAAGGGTTGCTTTTGTTGAAGTTTGTGGGGGTGAGAATAGAAGACGCAGAGGAGTTTCGGTCGGAGAAAAGCGACTGCGAGGTGGAGGGAGGCGTCACGGGCAAGATGTCGGCAGCTGTGGTATAGTTCTTGGAGGGCAAGGAGTCTGCTGGGTTGAGCCCCAAGAACGAGTCCGCAAGACACGAGAGGTTGGGATTCGAGAGCTCGTTTAAAGAAAACGAAGCCACCTCGCTCTCCAAGCCGTTCAACGACTCCAAGAGACCCATGTTTTTGGAGATGTAGTTCTCCACCACCGCCAACACCCCAAGGGGCTTGTATTTGTTGGACAAAACATCGGTGATGGAGCTCAAGGCCTGCACGAACATCAAGCCGATTTTCCTGAGGTGGAAGATGGAGCAGGCGTCGAAGCCGGTGAGGAAAGCGCCGAGGATCTCGGGCTGGATGTTCTCGAGATCGTCGTCGAATTCAGCAGCAAATGAGCGGTTCGGGGTGGACAAGCCCCCGAGATTACTGGAGCTGCTATTGGCGCCATAAAGGCTGTTATTAATACTGGCGCTGCTCTCGTTGCTGTTGAAAAGAAGGGGGGCCGGGGGCGCTGCGCTGGTGATGGTGGAGGTGGATGAGTTGTCGTTGAGGCTGAGAAGGCCCCTGCCCACAAGGGTGTGGTGCTTGTGTCTCCGGGCGATGTGGTAGAAGGCCCTTGATGCAGTGGGGAGTTGGAGCATGGAGCAGGCCAACAAGTTGGCGGCAATGGCCACCTGGGAGGTGTCGAACTCGAGGAAGTTGCGCAGGTAGAGCGACAACTCGCACAAGAAGCGCGTGATGGCGACGATGGCGGAGGTGGTGGAGCTGCCGGATCCGACGCCAGAGCCCACCGAGCCGCCAACTGACGCGCGGTTGTACCTGAAGGGCGTGGCGGTGTTCACGTCATTGCAGTACTCGACCGCGAGCTGGAGACAGTCCTCCAAGGTGGGCCGGCCCAAGGACCACTCCAACGTCGACAAGATGTGGCGCTCCATCTGGACGAACATCTCCTCGTCGTACGCGTTTCGGCACATCAACGCCAACTCCCGGAGGGTCGGAACCCTCGATTTCTTGTCCTCGTACTTGGCAGCGATCCAGAGCGCAGTGCACCCCACGAGCTGGTAGTGTCTCTTGAAGACAATGCGCTTGGCGCAATATCGGTCCACGATATTGAAGCAGCGGAAGAGCGTCTGGGGCTGTAGCTTGAACAGCGAGTGCAATTCCACGATGAAGTCCAAGAGGAACGGTCTCATGAACCATTGGATCTCCGGCTGGAGGTCGATCATGGCGGGATTGATCTCCTGGGCCGCCTCGAGCGCCGCCATAGAGGCCACAATGTCGGCCCTGTACTCGCCGGCGAGCGCCTTGTTGGCACGGGACTCGAGCAACTCCAACACTGGCGGGTAGCTGCGTGGGTGGATGCGAGAGGGGGGTCCGAGCATGGGTAGAGGAGAGGTGGTAGGTGGTGGTGTGGAGTTAGAAGCCGAGGGGCTGGGGCGCTAAGGAGCTGGGGCCTGTGGCGGGGTGCTAAGGAGCTGGGAACCTGAGGTGCTGAGAGCTAAGAGAAGAAGGGTCTCAGGCTCAGGGCTGTGAGGGAGTATCCGAACGAGTGAGAATGCTACCACCAGAAGAGCAAGGCCACAGAAGAGCAAGACCACAAAGCAATAGCCCGTCCGCAGAAGAATAGACAGACTGCCACAGTATATATGAGCAGAGTAGCCCTCCAGTGCACGAACCACCGATATTTTTTTTGACCTTCGTACTACTTCACGTATTGCAACATACGTGAAACCGGGGCGATTGGAAGGAGTGGGCCGCGTAGGGGCGTGGTTCGTGTAGCGCGTGGACGCGTAGAGCTGGGGACCGGCCGTCGTAGACACCAACTGGGCGGGGCCTAGGGGGACTTCACCGCCTACGGCGGACCCGATCACACGCTACGCGGCGCCCTTTCGCTTACGTTGAGCGCGCGCTGCTTTCTTCTTGTTCCGGCTCGTAATGCCACGACCAGCTCCTGCTACGCGCTTCGCGCTCTAGACGGCGGAATTCCACATTCGCCCAAGGCTCCAGACACTGGCACAGGGAACGGCTACATCTAGAACCGGGTCCATACTGCGCTGAAGCACTGCCGGCTATGGACTGAAGTTGCAGAGTTTTGGATTTTGCGGTGTATGTTGAGCTGTGCTGAGCTGTGCTGGCAAGCGCTGACTTCTGCATCGAGTACCACGCGGTGATCTCGCCGACCACCACTCCGGCTCTCTGTAACCTGCCTCGCGCGTCTCCGCCAGAATACGAGTCCTTCATCAGAACAATAGGCCTCAAAGGGCAGCACTATCACACGCTCCCCTGTAGAAACCAAGGGGTCCCGCATTCGGGCCCTCCACGGGCGGTTGCTCCTGGCTCCAGCCCCTCATCGCCGGTATTTTATGGCGTATTTTCTGCGCATGAGAAGGAACCTATGGCTCTGAAGCGACCGGGAGTCTAAAAGCAACTGGAATCAGAAGTCGGAGCACACCTCGATGGAGCATTGAGTTCAGAGAGCCCTACCAAGCGGCGTTCCCAGCACTTTAATGATCTCAGGCCTAGCTTGCCCGGGCTTTTGCCCCTGACTTCTGAAACACACCCCGCCATCAAGCTCCCACACTTCTCCCCTCCTCTCTGATCTGCCTCTGCTATCACACGTCGGTGTCCTTAACTCACACCCTAGAGTCCGGTGACTCGCTAAAGCCCAGGCACACGCCCCCAACCGAATTCATCTCTATAGGCTTGGGACTCTCACCTACACCCTACACTTAGTCTCTCCTCTATGTATTCTTAGTGGCCCACAGGCACTCAGCTTCTGGTCTCTGTGCCGACTGGAGGGTGCCCTATTGAACCCTCATCCCTAGTAAGCTCCAGCCCCACGTCCGCCCTCGCTTTTGTCTTCGTTCTTGATCGTCTCGTCCACCGACAACAACAAATTTGCCGCCTCGGTCGCCGACAGAATGGCGTTGATTTTCACCAACGCTGGTTCCCAGATAAAGCTCTTCATGTTGTTTCCAACGCTCTCCTTCTGGAAATCCACCCCGTACCACGTCTCGCCCTTGGCATGGGCACTTCTCAATTTGTTCAAAATATCAATGCCATCGAGCCCGGCGTTCTCGCACAACTGCCGGGGAATCACCTCCAATGCCTTCGCAAAAGCATTTATGATCAACTGCTGCTTCCCTGCCACCGTTTTGGAGTAGTCTCTCAAGTATTTCGAGAGCTCCATCTCAATGGCTCCGCCTCCAGCTACCACAGAGTTGTGGCTCACACACCGCTTCACAATCATTATGGCATCATGTAGCGACCTCTCCACCTCGGCGATCACCTGCTCTGCTCCTCCTCTTAAAATTAACGTGCAGGTCTTGGCCTGGGGACATCCCTTGAAGATGTTGTATCTGTCGGAGCCGATCTGCTGTTCCTCGAACAACTCACAGGTGCCCAAGTCCTTGGCTGCGTTTATAGCCGAGCAGGTGGACTGGATATTGCCCCCCACTGCTTTGATGACACGGTCCATGTCTTCGTGAGAAACCCTCCCGGCACAGAAAATGTCTCTGTCAGCAAAGTACTGCGTGGCCAAGTCGCCAATGGGCAACTTGGACAACACGATGTTGGCACCAGAGTCCTTGATCTGCTCCAATTTCTCAAATATTATCTTCCACTCGGCATCCACAATGTCCTGGTAGTCCTGTACTTGTTCCACCCGAACCTCGGCGTTGTCCTTCTCAGCCTTGAGCTCCAACTCCACGTTCAAACACAAGATCTTGGGGTTAGTGAAAGATTTGGGCTGCTGCTCGAAACCTGCGTAGGAAAAGGTCTTTTTGAATGCTACTCCGTTGACAAATTGCGAGTCCTCCATGCCGCCACCCATCACCTTCTTGATTCCAATCAAGTTTTCATCCAAGTCGTCCTGGTCCAACGTCAAAACCGAGTCCACCACCATTTTGGTGAAAAAATCCGAGTTTTGGCTGATCAATTTGGACGACATGGCGGTCTTAGCGCACCGCTCCAACAATTGGCGGAATTCTATGTCGTTGTCCTTCTTGGGGATCTCTACAGAGAGCTCTCGGAGTCTCAGGACCGCCAAATCGCAGGCTCTGCGCAAGCCCTTGGTGATCAAATGCGACGAGATCCCGTCCTCAATGAAAGTTTTGCTCTCTTTCAAAAGTTCGCCCGCCAAAATCGTCACCGACGTGGTCCCGTCTCCCACCTCTGCGTCCTGTGCTCTCAGGATGTCCACCAACATCTTGGCCGCTGGATGCACCACATCCAAAAGCTTCAAAATGGTGGCCCCGTCATTGGAAATCGTCGTCCTTCCGCTGGATCCAACGATCAAAATGTCCGATCCAAAGGGGCCCAAGGTGGGCCGTAACGTGTCCTGGATCGCCAAGCACGCATTGATGTTGTTTATGATCTGGCCCTTGCCCTGGGAGTCCTCAGTGCCTTCCTTCAACACGACGATCGTGGGGGTCTGAGATGCGAAAGCCATGGCGTCGTTGGCTGATGGGGGAGGCAGAGTGGTGGCGGCTCACTGCAACGCCCTGAGCTCAGCGTTCGTTGGGAGGATCGGAGCGCGCACGACCACGGGCTGATGATTTTTCGCTCTGTGTGCAGGGAAGTATCAGGGCCATTTTTTCTGGCACCAGAGGCTTCCCATAGACACCCCCCAACGGTCCCCGAGTCTGAAACTAGCGCCATGTTCGGAGCCAGAACCGCCGTGAAGCTGTCGCGCTCCGTCTTGGAGTTTCGCCGGTCCATCGTCATGAAGGGCGACGTGCACTTGTCGAACCGGCGGGTGATGAGAAAGATCCGGGTCGGCAAGGCCAGACCGGCCATTTTCTACCAATTTGACACCCTCGTGGAGCTTAGTGACGGGTCTGTGGTTGAGCGGAGCTCGCAGGCACCCAAAGATGAAATCAGAATGATCAACGACCAGCGCAACAGCATGTTGTGGAACCCCAACCGGTCGGATTTGATCTCGGTGGATGCTTCTGCTGCCGACAGAGTGAACAAGTTCAAGCAGAAGTTCGCCACTTTCGACAAGTTCGAGACGGATCTGGAGAAGAATGTACGGATTTTGGGCGAAAAAGAGAAGGCGGCTGAGGCGAACGCCAAGGCCGTGGACGATGAAGAGGTGGACGACTACTTGGAGTTGATGAGCCAGAACACCACTGAGGTGGTAAAGGGAGGCAAATTGTTCGACAAAAAGGCGGAGAGAAAGAAGAAATGAGACCAGCTGGCTGCATTTTAGACTACCACTGTATATAGAGCCAATGAACGCTAGATCCAGGCGCCGTAGGGTGTGAGATGGGGGGACGAGAGCCACTAAAGGGCCGCTAAACAGCCGGAGGGAGTCTTGCTTATATGCCGTACTCGAACCTCGGGTGCAACAAGCCCCTTCATTCTGCCCAAAAAGGCTCGTTTTTAAAAATTTTAAAGCTCCATCATGCTGTCACAGCGGTGCTGGTATCTAAAAATGCCCGTTTATGCTATTTATGAAGCCATAAGGCCAATTAACTTGGCGCTGAACCTCTATGATGTATGTACAGGACGGTCGGGGCGAGATTTTGGCGGGGGAGCGCGCCAGCTCCAGCGACCACTCCGGACAGGGTCCATGGAGAGCCCCGCAGGGGACAGCTCTCCGCAGGAGCCTCCACGGAGTGGCCAGCGGAGCGGACGGCTGTCGCCGGCGGACGCTCAAACTCTGGGGGGTCCACGACGCTCCGCTGGCGCCTGCTCGGCGAGAGCCACTGCGTGGCGATCCGCTCGCTGCGCTCGATGCTATGTGCCCCGCTATCGAGTCCTAGGATCTTCCAGTGACTCCACAGTGTGGACCCCAATGACGACATGGCCTAGAACCACGGCCCGCTACTTCGGTGCAAGATCCGCGCGAGAAGCGGCGCCAAAAAGCGCGTCGCTGGCTGAAGCAGCCTCAAGGTGCTCGGGGCTGAAGGCATCGTGGGCCCACTCTGGGCACAGGGTGCGTGTTGAGTTCAAGGCGTCGGCCACGGACATTCCGACCGCCACCATCTGCTCGACGCACCACTCGCTGATGTCGCGGGAGTCGCAGCGGAGCGACAGCTCGAGGATAGCGCGAAGCATCGGGAGCTTCGTGTGCGGGGCCAAGCGCAAGAACGGCGCCAATTTCGCGAGCTCTGGCGACGGGACAACCGCGCGGGCCGGCAACGGGTCCGACACAAGCAAGAACTCGGCGCCCAGGAACATGTCGCGCGGATGGCGGCTGAGGCTCGCGTACAAGATACGCGCGTCGAGAGTGCCGTAGCGGCGGATGACGTAGCGGAGAACTGCGACGGTGAGGGCATCTCGGAACTCGTCGTCGGCCTGTAGCTTGTCGCTCATTGCAAGGAGTGAGGCCCACGAGTCGCGGAGTGCGGCAGGGCGTGAGGTGGCCCAGTCCGCGCGGTCGTCGAGGAGCTCGCTGAGGACCGTGACGAGCGCGAGCTTTGCGGTCTGGGGCTGTGCGCGTGTGACCATCTGTACCGCCCGCGCAAGGTCGCCCTCCAGCAGCAACTTGGCGACGATGACGTCGAAATCGCGGGCGCTGAGGCCCTGGCGAGAGCGAAAAATCGACGCAAGCGTCGCCTGGGACGAGCGCTCGTCCCGGTGCAGCACGAGCGCCTCAAACAACAGCCCGAGAGTGGCGGGCGGGAGCGGGGGCGTGAGCTTCAGAACGTGCGACAGGAACCGCAAGCGGTCGGTGAGCCCAAAGTGGCGCAAAAGCGCCGCTTCGAGCTCGGGCGCATGGTGGAGCGCCTCGGGGATGTCGCTCACGAGGGCGTCGGCCCCCTCGCGGTCGTAGGGCCCTAGGGCATTGAGTAGTCGCAGCGCCAGCTCCAAGTGGCGGACACCGCTGATTTCCCACGGGCGCCGCTGCCGGAGATGCTCCCAGAGCACGCGCGCACGGTGCACGTTGCCGTAGCGCGTGTTGCGGTCGATGAGCTCGAGCCAGAGAGTCGCCGCCGTCTCAGAGGCGGACGCTGTGCTGCCAAGCCACGTCGCCGTGTCCACGAGGCCTCCGCGGACAAAAAGCGACGCGAGGCGGTTGCTGAACGCCGGGACGCCCTGCTCCCGGAGGAAGAAGCGCAAGAGGCGGCACAGGAGCTCCGGGTCGAGCTGGAGCCCCGGCGCCTCCTTCAAGAGCCGGAGCACCGCGAAGCTCTGGCTCACATTGCCCACGACGGTGTCGGTGGCGAGCGTGGCGAGTAGAACGCGGATGCGGAGGGAGGCGAGCGGCCGGCCCTGGCGGAGGAGGCCCAAGGCAAAGGATGCCGCAAGAAGCGGCTCTCCTGAGCACGCAGCGAGCACCACGAGCGTCTCGGCTGCCTGTGTCTGAGCTGTCAGGGACACACCGGGGGCAGGGTGCTCCACCAACGCGCGGTAGTTGCTGTCGTCGACCACCAACGCAGGGATCGCCTCCCACTGCTGTAGCAATCGCAAGGCGCTCGTGAGCGTCTCGTAGCGGCCCTCGCTCCAAAGAGCAAAGAGATCCGCGAGGAGGAAGCGTCGGAGCGGCGGTTGGAGCCACTGTGTGCGCATCTGCTCCACTATGGGGGCCGCCTGGTGCGGGTGTCTGAGCACATCGTCGAACCAACTGCTGCCAGGCGCCTCGTACAACGAGGCCCAGTGGCGTGCGACTTTCCAGCCGACGCTCTGAGCTGCCATCTGGGCCCGGGAGAGGCGTCGCACGGGGTCGAGCTCGGGAGTGCTCTCGGTCGTCTCAGCATTGGCCGCCAGGACCAGCGCCAGGACCAGCGAGCTGTGGCAAGAGGGGGCGGGTAGGCGTGGGCCCGAGGCGGCGCCTATTAGTGAGAGGACCCGCGGGGCTATTCGAACCACTGGATGGGCTATTCGGGCCCCTGGTAGCATGAGGAGAGTGGGGGGTGGTGAGGAGGAGCGAAGAGCAAAGAGCGATCGCGAAGAGGTGACAGGAAGAGCCGCTATTCGCGCGACAGATGGCGGGCTGGCCGCTGGGCTAGGGGCTCAACGCGCTAAATTTGCAGTACATGCAGTACACAATAGGAGCAGAGACGGCGATATTTACATAGAGAGGGTGTATGAATGGATGGAAATGCTGTTTATTGTATGTATATGGGTTGTTGTTCTTTGGTTAGTGGGAGACTCCAGTTTCTGTCAATTTTGGCAATTTTAGCGTCATTCTGGTGATTTTGGTACGATAGGGCAATGAGCGAACTTAGGGCTTGGCATAGCAGAGCTTGCACCCTAAAGGAAGAGAGGGCAACCTGAATTGAAAGTAGATCCCTGATAGGATGTGTGGTGAGGAGTTGGCAAGAGGACGGGGACCGAGAGGCCAGGAGCATCATCTTGAGCGAGGCATTGCTCTGAGGAATAGATCTCTAAGGGATGTCGGACATCTCTAAGGGATGTCCCTCTGAGGGATATCTCACTGAAACTCTCCACTCTCCCTCCAAAGTCCCCAACTTCGCCCCTCTCCATTGAAGAATGCCACCGTCTGATCCTGTAGCGCTAGCATGAGGAGAATCAATCCAAGATATGTAGCTACCATCTTGGACCACGCGGATGCTCAGTGGTAGATAGTGAGTGGTAAATGCTGAGGACCCAGGAACTAGCCCCATCTCACCTCACGTCACCACACAGTCCACAAGACCCAACCCGTACATCACCTTCTCGACATCGCGGCGAATAGACACCCAGTCCAGACGCCGCTGCACGAACTCGTAGATCTCCTCCTGGCCGAAAATGCCGTTGAACTTCGACAAGTCGCTCACGAGCTTCCCAATAGACTTGGAGTCCTTCCCGCTGATCAAATAAATGTTGCCCACCTTCTTGAGCGACTGGTACAACGGCACGATGTCCCTCTTATTCGACCGGATGTGGTCCACTATGAAGTCAAAGTACAAGTTCAAGTCGGAAATGAGACACATGGCTCCCGAAACAGACACCGTGCGCTGCTTGAGGGTCTTGACAATGATCTGGAACACTCGCTCGGCTATTTCCTTCTGGAACACCTCCACCACCGACTTGTCGGTGCAGCCCACCAAAAGATCGATGTTCTCGTCCAAAAGCTTCACCACACGCCTCGCCGCGTCCGTGGGCCCATCGGTCTGGGTCCCTTCCGGTGGATTGTAGTCCGCGTCCAGCAAATGGTCGCGGAAAATGGCGTCCACCTCGTCCATGAGAAGGTCGATGCCCACGTTGAGCCCGTCCGCCACGTAGGTGTCCACAAGCGCCTCGAACTTCTTTTTGTGCTGCAACGACGGATTGAGAATCGAGTTCTCCACCTTGACCACATTGGTCACTATGAACTCCTCCTTGTAGAAGATGTCGATCATCTGGATCACAATGTCCGCCATGTTGATCAGCTCGGAGAATAGCACAAGCGGCGCCTCCCCGGGGGCCGCCACCGCGTCTGGACCGGGCGAGGCCGCTGTGTCGGGACTGGGCGGCTTGTAGCTCTTCAAGTACTCGACAGCCCTCTCGAACCCGGGGCGGATGTGCTCGTTGCCCAAGGAGTCGATCACGCTGATGAAGATGTGCTGCATTCCAGCGTAGATCTCGCTGCGCACTGCCGCTATCAGGAACTCCTTGAACACCAGAAGCCGGTGTAACGAGACCTTGGCTTCGCGGAGAATGTCCATGGCCACGTCCACACTGAAGATCTTGTTCAAGGACTTTATGTTCTCCGCGAGGATCTTCATTTGGGCCACCACGCCGGTGTAGTTCTCGGGCGAGGCCTCGTCAGAAGCGGCCGCCACGTCCTCCCCGTCCCCCCGGATCGCGAACACTTTCTTAAAGTTCGAAAGGAAGTCGTTCTTGGTTTCCACCCGCACATTGCTCCATATTCGCAGCGCGGTGGCGGCCTCACGCTCGGAGAAGGAGTCGTCCCAGCGCCTGATAACTCGCCCGCAGAATGCGCGGAACGTCTGGCCCTCCTCGCGCACATACTCCACCGCAAAGGACTCGTACAGCATGTCCACAAGCTCCGCAAGCAACGGGAGGTACGAGGGCCCCATGTTGGCGCACGGCTCGAGCTGCGCCACCATCGTGAGCGTGAGACACTGGTAGAGCGCAGGCACCACCAAGAGGTAGGTGCCGTTCCGTTTGGAGGCCGACACGAGCACCATCATGAGCTCCATCACCTGGTTGGAGATGAGCTCCTCGCACACCTTGTACATCATGGGGATGGAGTCAGGGAAGATCTGGTCGATGATGGCGGCCTCGGAGTTGAAAATGGCGGCCAAGTCGGAGGCAAAGGACTGGAAGCCGTGCGCGCAGACGGTGAGGGGGCGATGGGGCCCGGTGCCTGTAGTCTCTGAGCTGTCCTGGGGCTCTGAGCCGCCCAAGGTTCCTTCGCCACCCTCAGCAGCACCCTCAGCAGCGCTCCCAGCGCCTTTCACCTCAAAAAACCGCCCCACATCAAAGCTCTCCACGCTGAACACGTAGCTCTCGTCGTTGTCAAAAATGGTCTTCTGGAGAAAGAAGTCGATGACCGTCTGGTCGTTGTTGAGCAGAAGCAAAATGGTCACAAACTCCTTGGTTTTGGCGTAGTCCTGGAGGTCAAAATGGATCTCGAGCTCCCGTAGGAGCGCGTTCTCGAACATCTCGAAGAGTGCGTTGATCTTGTCGCGGATGAGCTCATGAGAGGCCTCGTCCACGTCGATGTTGTTGAGCCGGAGGAGATTGCGGAGGATCTGCGCCTGCAGCTGGGGCGTGGTGAAGTCCTTGAAGATCCTGAGCCGGTCGTACGGCTTGTTGATGCCGAGATCCGCGTAGTAGTGGCGTAGACACCGGTAGATCTGGAGCGTCTGGTACTTGGCAAGGCGCGCCGACCTCACCACATGGTCCATGCACAGCAAGGGGCTGGTGAAGGCGCTGGCAAAGTGCTGCTTGGCATTGAAGTCTCGCAGCGGAACCACCGCGTCGTCCCACACCTCAAGCGCCTGGAGCTTGCCCACCCAGAGCCGCGGGTCGTTGGTGGCCTGGTGGGTGTTGCGCGAGAGCTGGCCAAAGGCCATGAGGTCCGGCACGTTCAAGTAGCGGGCGATGTTGCGGGCCACCGGCACCGGCATCACCTGCTCATTGTACACGTCGATGTCGGAGTTCCAGATCACCTGGGCCATGGTGGAGCCAGAGGTTGGGAGAGGGAAGAGTTAGGGAAGGGGTGAGGCTAAGGGAGGGCACCAATGACGGCCAGAGAGAGCTCAAGGTCGCGCCTGCTTACGGCTCTCCCCACCGATCGCAGATCTCAGCTCTGTGCTGCGAATCTTCACCGCTCCTCCACCTCCCTCCACCTTCTCCCACCTGCCCCACCTCCCTCCACATCTCCCGTCCCGCCCACACTCAGGGCCCTGACCACATGCACGGACGACTATGGCGATGGCGATACGTGCGAGCGCCTCTGTGGGGCGTGGGTCTCTCTCCTTCACGCGCTGGCGTCTGGCGCTGCCCCTCGCGGGCCATGTGCTCATCATCAGCCGCCCAAGGGCCCCACAGAGGCCCCAAGTTGAGCGATTTCGACCCCAACACTCCCAGAGAGCGCCACTCCCCAAATCTGGAGCACCCAAGTCCCCAGAACTCACACCCCCAGGCTGGCCCAGACCCTCTGCGCCCCTCTATCCAGCACAAGCTCTCGGCCATGATGCTCTCGTTCCTCCGCAGCGAGTCGGCCGTCCTAGAGAAGGCGCTCCGCTATGACGATGCCTCGAGGGTTGCCAGCGACGTTTTTATCAGCGAATTCCCGGGCCTCGACCCGCAAATAAAGCACAAGCTCTGCTCCGCCATCGACAACTACGCCCGCCTCCTCCAGCTCCTCACCTACAACCCGACTCAAATAGCCCCCCAGATCTACTTGTACATATACCACGGGCTTGAGGTGCCCCTAGAGAAGGAGGTGGTGGCGAAATTGGTGCGCCGGTTGGCGTACCACCGCCAGTTCGGAGCCATCTGGCGCGTGGTGACCGCCAGCGACCCGCTGGGCCTGGCCACGTTGGCCGACATTGAGGACTACATCGAGGCGGTCCACCAGGAACTTCTGCGGTCGAACTACGCGGAGATTGGGCTCATGGAGCTCCTCATGGCGTCCCGCGCCCATATGAGCCCCCTGCTACACAACACCGTCGCGGACACCGTCTGCTACAACTACAGCGTGGACCGCCAGGCGGTGTGCGAGGTGCTGGAAATTGACAGAGAGCGAGCCGCGGACTCTGAGCAGCATTTTGTGGAGAGTCTGCGGCTTTTTGGCAGCTCCGGCATACCAACCACTCCCTTAGGGCAGTTGTGGGCTACCAGAGAGCAGCTCGCCACTCAGGAGCCCCACAGTGCAGCAGATCGCACCAACTCATCAAACCCCCTGAGGCTCGAGAGTGCCCTTCAGCTGTTTCCTGGGATCTCCTCACTCCCAGGCTGGCTCTCCTTCCTTGCTCCTGATGTCTCGTACGCTCTCTGGGAAACACTCCGACCGCTGCATCCACCGGGCCCTCCGCAGCTCAGCGGCCATGACTTTGTGCTCATGCTCCAGAGGTCCAATCGCCGCGACGTCCCGCGGCTATTTGGGCTCTACGCAGCACGGGGTCTCAGCGAGGACCCGGCCCACGAGACTATCCTCAGCGGAATTCTCGTGCAAATGCTCCGCTACGACACCGCTGAGAACATCGGCGCTTTTTTGGAGCATTACAGCGCCTCCATCCAGCCCCAGGAGCTCATCCTGGGCCTTGTACATATTTTCATGCATTCCCGGCGCCTTTTTGAGGCGACACTTGGGACTCTAGCGGTGACCGGGGCTCTGGGAGCACCTGGGGCCGCTAGCGACGAATTGAGTCGCTCGTTGTGCGGGCGCTTGGCGTTGCTTCATGACGGCGGAGCGGACAGACGGCGGTTCTTGCGGGAGGTGTCCGAGACGGTGGCAATTCTCCTGAGGCACCGGGAGTTTGGGAAGCGCGAGATTGAGCGCCTAGTGCGTGGGATGCGGTGGGATGTGTACACCCAGCGCGGCGGCGGCTGTGGTGGAGGAATGGGCGCGATCGGCGAGGACGTGGTGACCCCCTTTGAGGCGGTGGTGCCACTGGCACGCGAGCAGATGCTCGAGTTTATCACCCACCTATCGGCGCTTCCGCTCCCGACCCACTCGTTGCTTGAAATTGTAGCATTTTCCATCGAGGCGAGGGCCCATGATGAGACGATGCTTGGGGAGATGTTTGAGAGAATTTTGCACAGCGTGTGGGACCGGAGGAAGTTGCTCAGCCGCGCCAGTGCCGCGAGCAGTCCAAACTTCCGAGACCCGGCAGCTGCTCAGGAGGTCTCGGGATCAGAGGGAGAAGCTGAGCCGGAGCCGAAGTGTTCAGAGGATGTGTCTGGCGAAGGCGCTGATTCATCCCACGACCCCAATACACCCAGCGGCCCCAGAGATTCCTCCGCAACTCCCAGCGACTCCACCTTCACTCCCGGCGGTTCCGCATCCACCCGCAAACTTCTCGCAGATATTGCCGACTCCGTCGAAGATCCCTCTCAGCATCAGGCCGATTCCGAGAGCTTCTGGCCGCATCTCCTGTCCTCCAGTTCCCGGGCCCAGCCGCCCTCTTCACACCCAGCTGCCTATTCCAGGGCCTTTCACGACGACTTTGACGCCATGCACCAGCACGCTACACCCTCCGAGCGGGCCGCCTTGCAACACGCGGTGCGTTCCATCGCCCGCTCCATCGCCTCGCTCAGTGCTCCCGAAATCTCGCGCCTCCTCAACGGCCTTCACCGCCACATCTTCAGCACCCGCTTCACCTTCACCACCAGCCCGCACGGCCGCAACTACATCCTCGCGAAGCTCATCGACCGGCTCATGGTAGAGCTCGACCTACAATTCCAAAACAAAACGGGGCTCGTTAAAATGCGCGACTCGGTGGCCCAGCTTCTGTTCAATTCCAGACCGGCCCAGGCTGCCCTCTACAAATACTTGGTCAAATATGACCCCGCCAAGGCAGTGGCGTTGATCAGGGCGTACTGCGACAAAAAGGCGCTCCTCACTAATGACTTGATGGCAGGAATCATGAAGGGCATTCTCACCACGCCGCAGCTTTCCAAAACTGACCGGTTGGCATTGTACAATGAGTTTCGGGCCGAGCTAAAGCAGTTGGGTTATAAGAGCACCATTCACGTGGCCACTGCCATCGATTTGATCAACTTGATTGTGGAAATCAACGAGGCCGACCCAAATCGCTCGCTTCAGGAAGAAATCAGAGCGGTGTTGGAATTGGCCAGCAAATTGCGCGTGCCGAAGCTGATCGTGGTCGACTGGGCCAAGCGCTTGATGGTGTTGCGCACTCATAAGTCCTCCCTGCCATCCCATCATGCATCCAGTGCGGTAAGTGCGCTAATGGCTAAGTGACGGTGCGGCGTGATCAGTAGTGCAATTATCAAATGACCACAAGACTCAAAGATATTTAGGAACGAACTTCATAGATCCTGATAATCCTCGTATAAGCCATCGTAGCTATGAGTGTGAAAACCTACGGTGTGACAGATCCTATCTCTTCGGCGAATCCGACGCCGAAAGAGAATAATTTGAATGATTTATTAATCAAGGAACTCAAAGCAAGAGGATCGTTTGAGAGTGCACAAGAGACAAAGAAGAGAGTTGAAGTACTTTCCTTGTTTCAAAAAATGGTCCAAGAGTTTGTCTATACTGTCTCGAAGTCAAAAAACATGAGCGATGGGATGGCAAGGGATGCTGGGGGTAAAATATTCACTTTTGGCTCATATAGATTGGGTGTGTATGGTCCAGGCTCGGATATTGATACCTTGGTTGTCGTCCCAAAGCACGTCACGAGGGACGATTTCTTCACCGTTTTTGTTGACATATTGAGAAAGAGACCCGAGTTAGAGGAGATTACACCGGTTCCAGATGCATTTGTTCCAATCATAAAAATAGAGTTTAATGGAATAGACGTGGATTTATTATGTGCCAGGTTGGATGTTGCTAAAGTGCCCTTAGATTTAACATTAGACGACAACAATTTGTTAAGAAATCTTGACGACAAAGATTTGAGAGCATTGAACGGGACTCGAGTAACGGACGAAATATTGCAGTTGGTTCCTAAACCAACTGTTTTTAAGCACGCTCTCCGGTGTATCAAATTGTGGGCACAACAGCGAGCCGTTTATGCAAATGTGTATGGTTTTCCTGGAGGTGTGGCATGGGCCATGCTCGTTGCTCGAATTTGCCAATTATATCCCAATGCTGTTAGCGCAGTTATAGTTGACAAATTTTTCCATATTTACACTAAATGGAGCTGGCCTCAACCTGTTCTATTAAAACCCATTGAGGATGGGCCATTACAAGTTAGAGTTTGGAACCCGAGATTATATCCCCAAGATCGCCTGCATAAGATGCCAGTTATCACTCCAGCATATCCTTCGATGTGTGCTACACATAACATAA
Organism: Chernovozyma palmyrensis; assembly: GCA_030558275.1. NCBI lineage: Eukaryota > Fungi > Ascomycota > Pichiomycetes > Serinales > Debaryomycetaceae > Chernovozyma > Chernovozyma palmyrensis. Next base: position 44,156 of record JAJMSF010000025.1, read on the forward strand.
CGAACTCGACGCAGAAAATAATTATGGCTGAATTGAATAGAGCCGCCGAAATTATGACTCGAATCAGCTCCTTTAAGAGTCCTTGGTCTGACTTATTTCAAAGGCATGATTTTTTCTTTCGCTATAAGTTTTACTTGTGCGTCGTAGTATGCACCGAATCGTCAGATGAAGAGCACTCTAAATGGAGTGGAATGGTGGAGAGTAAACTCAGGATATTGGTACAAAAACTAGAGACAACGGAGGGCATATCTTTGGCTCATCCTTATGTTAAAGACTTTTCGAACTCATATGTACTTGAGAACAAGAACCCTCAAGATATAATCGATGCATACGGAACTTTAAAAGGAGAGCCTTTTTTCTCGACTCTCAAGGGATTGAGAAGCAATGTTGCTCAAATAGATGTGCCCTTGGAAGAGGATTTGAAAATTGAAGTCCCAAAGAAAGGAGACATGTCAGAAGAAGCAAAAGAAGGAGAAACGGAACAAGAAAAATTACAGAAAGAAATACATTTAACAAAGCTATATATTGGTTTGGAAATCAATCTTCCCAAATCGAATATTGAAGGGGTTAAAAAACTTGATATTCAGTACCCTTGCTCTGAGTTTTACAATATTTGCAAAGGATGGCAACATTTTGATGAACAGATCCATCACATTCAAATAAAAAACGTTAAGTTATATGACTTGCCTAATGATGTTTATATAGAGGGTGAAGAGAGGCCCCACAAGAACATCAAGAAAAGAAAGAAGGACATGGCCACAGATAATATAAAACGCCCCAAAAGTATTCTGTCAAGCTCTTCTGTTCCTGTTAGTACAAATTGATTAAATACTCGCCTTATATTACTAGGTGGTTAGGTATTAGTTTTAGTAGTATAGTATACATCTTCGACATTAGATTTTCTGTAACTCAGAGTGAAGTTCTTGACTTGTGCAGTGCATGGAATATCCAAGATCTTACTTGCTATGCCTAGCTGTTTATCTAGCCATTCTTTGAAGCAACCCACTGATCCCTTAGCAGCATACTCAGCTGCATATCTTGACCAGTGATCTTTTCCTTTTTCTGAACGCCATATAGCAGCAAGAAGAGAAGAGAACTGTCGCTGTTTTGCAGCATTTCGAATTCTGTAGCTGTAATAAGAGCGAAACGCAATAAACGCATTTATTTTCCCCAGGCGCCTCCTGGTAGTCTTTCTATCTACGGAAATGAGCTCCAGATTGGTGTCATCGTTAAACTGTTCTAACAAAGTTCTCAAGTCAGCGGACATTTCTGGAAGTTTAGGGAGGCTCGTAACATAGAAACTCGCAATATTTACTTCATTTTTTCTTGAAGGCAGAGCTAAAGGATCTCTATTTTTTTTCTTGGGAAAGCTTTTAGACCGCATATGAAACTTCGAAACAGACCCTGTAGGTATCGACTTATTACTTGCCATGATAGTGATAGTTCACTCATTATCGGGTACAGCGGACTTATATAATTTTCTTCTGTGGGACTTTTTCAGCCCCATAGATATTTACGAGCAAAACACCTAACTATTTGCATGGATGTTAAACAAACTCTAACTATATATGCCCTGAGTGACCATTTGGTACTGGTCATATAACCTGGTATACATGCTTCCTAGACTTCTTCCTATCAAGAAATTTTCAACAAAAGCGTCAGCTTCTTCAACTGTCAAATTGGGCTGTAGCCTTTGCCTTAATAAGACACTAGTATTTTCACCGTTTTTGAAACATGGCAAACTAGAGTCCTTTTGCATTAACTCAACGATATTGATTATCTGATCACTATCTTTGCGAAGAGCGTCAAAGCATTTTTTGCAAAGAAGTGTAAACTTTAAAAAACCAGGAGAATCAACGCCTCCAAGCACGTCAACATACTCCGTAGTTAACTTGAAGGGTGCAGCCTCGAACCCTAGACTTCCAGGAGAATTGGAAAGAAGAAAACCAAAATCTATATGAATGATATGGCCCTCATTATCAAGCATTATATTTCCATTGTGCCTGTCTTTGATTTGAAGCACATAACAGATTATGGAATATGCTGCCAAGCTTGAAGCAAAGTTATTTTGGGCTTGCTTGTACTTGAAAGAATCAGGAAGTCCATATATTTTTTCGAAATAGTCTTTCAATGTAAAGATCCTACCCTTAGAATTTTCTCCCTCTGTGATAGATATTTCTGTTAGTGACTTCTTGATTGAATGAATAGACATCGCGTTCGTAATTGTTTCAACAAGTCCAGCATTTGCACTTGTAATTAAAATCTTCATACGCTTCGTCCAAGCATTTATACCCTTCCTTTTCCATATATTAGAGATCATTGTGATAAGTTGACAAGCGAAAGCTTCTTGCGGTAAGTCATCACCATTTTTCACAATGACAGAACATAAGTCCCAATTATCAAGATGCCCATAAATGCTTGATTTTCTTATGCGTATTTTTTTAGTATTCCAATCTTCTCCAAGCTTGAAATCATTTTCAAGTTTTCTTTCCCCTGCATTATGATTACCTCCCTCCAATTGTTTGAGTTTATCATAATCGATGGAGTCAAATTGGTCTTGCAAAGACTTCATAGAATCAATGATTCGTTTTCGAATCGCCAAAAATTGGTCCGTATTTGATTTTCCTGAGTTCTCCAACTGTTGCAACATAACAGACGCAATACGCATTTGATCAGCAAGGTCCTTAGTTGACAGTAATGCCAGTGTGATAGGAGAACCGATTTTTGGTGAACCACCTGCTTTGAGAGGAAACTCAGAGTCTTCGGTTTCAGCATATTTTATATCATTAAAGGAATTTTTCCTGTGAATGAGCTTGACTTCACCTAAGTCTTCTTCATCTATGAGCCCTTTATTCATCTCATCGTATGCTTCTAAACTTGTCCTCGCACTTGATCTAGATTCAGGTTCCAAAATAGTGTTGTTTGCATCATTCACTGGAATATCTTCCGCTTCTTTTGACCGTGATAGAATAAGACGCTGATTCAACTCACTGTAGGGATTGAAATCCATTTCATCACTTAGATATTCAATAAGCAACAAAAAGGGGACCCTTTCTGCTGAATTAAGAACACATGCTTCATTCACATTGAGCTTCAATATCTTGTGATATTTCTTGTTCTTATTACTCGTGAAAGGCAATAACTGAGGGATATCAATTTCTGAAGGAAGGATTTTCCTGTTAATTATCGATAATTCTGCCCGGAGAGCAGATAAGCGAGCTTCCTTTGGAACTTGTGACAATCTGAGAGAGATGTTCTGTAACGTCATGATAAAGTCAGTCTCCTTTTTTGCGTAATTCACTTGCAAAAACTTCAAAGCATCAAAATTTTCAAGTTGATCAGAAGTCACTGAAGATACCCTAGGGGTGGTGACTCCACCTCCATCTAATGAAAGTTTTGAAAAAAATATCGATGATTCAGATTGAGTGGGAGATATGTATGGCATTTGCTCTGTCTCAATCAGGGCAAGGTCAGGCATAGAATGAGACGCCAACCCTTTGTCCAAACCAGCCAAAGGATATGCAATTTTTCCATTACGTACAGAATCAAAAGAAGCTTTACTATCCTTTATGCTTCTTCGTGACTTGATTATGGTATTAATTTTCAAAGACTCTTCGATGTTTGTAAACCCTTTATGTGAAATCCTTTCGTTATCAAAGTCTAGGCTGCGATGTTCCCTCAATGGCTCTCTGAGTTTCACATCATCGTCGTCAGTTGTGTTGACCTCAGAATCGTAATCTGACAGTTGCAACAGGCTACTGCTCATTTTTCGAGATGAAGAAATCCGTGACAAAGATGAAGAGCGTTGTAGCTGGTCACGAGACAAAGTTAAACTGCTCTGTCTGTTTGAGTTATTGGATCTCGTTGTAAATATTGCTTCATCGTCCGAAGCCACTGGATTTCCCATCTCACTTGATATTCTTTGATTCTTCATAGTCAAATTTTTGGTTAAAGTCTTCTGGAAATTGGCAAGTCTAAAGACAAATGATTTTTGTTGTTTGCCTTGTGATTTTATTAAAGGCATAGCATACTCATTAATCCTGGGTAATCCAAAAGAACTCGCAATCATACCGCATAAAATCAACGATGGTTGGAGGTTTTCCCTATATTCTGCTTTTGTAGTTCTCCTTTGAGAAGCCAAATCAGTGTTGAATAAAATGTTTTGCAATTTATTTATGAACCTTCGAACAATTTGAAAGCTGTATGATTCCGGATCATTCCTCAATTCAAAGATATATGCTTGTAGAGACCAGAATACAATCAAGCTAAAGTGAGGATATGCAGTGCAGTATTCTAGTAAAAAATCTTCTAGTGCCATTGAATCAGTTTCAAAAGCAACTAAAAGCTGTACTAGCTGGGGAATGAAAAACTCCAATTCATCATAGCTATATGATCGAAGTTTACTCACTAGATATTGATGAACTCCGATATTGTTTGTGTATCGTCTGAGATAGTCAATGCACTGAAAAGCGTCAAACAGAGGTGATTTAACATCTTCCAATAGCTGTCTATACTCTTCAGTCATGTTTCATCACCTTACCTTTGTAGTCTTCAAAATTCATAAAACATTGAACGCATTTCTTATTCCTCTACTTGAGTTTATATACCGGAGTTCGATATGTGCTTACGTTTCTCCCAGTTTCAAATAAACCAATATCATAAATTCTTTACCTTACACCACGCAACATCCTGAGGGAATAAAATTCCTGAAGATCCTATAGATCTAGATAACAAAGTGCTTTAACTAAAATAATTTCAAACTGTCCAATTTCTCTTTAACTGTGGCAGGGTCATCTTTGTGGAGATCAATGTCCAAGTTAAGAATGAACGGCAAGTTACTCTTCGCGTTCTCCTGTTTTTTGAACAACTTTGGGCGAAATTCAACACCCTTCTCATGTCTTTCTTTGGCAAGCACCCTTTGTGCATCTTCAACTTTAAACTTCTCATCTGTGGCTTTGACATGATCACGCTCATCTAATGCTAGGATAGTCTTTTGCCATAATCTTCTCGACTCATTCTCAAACTGCTCTTCAATAGGTCTAACGGTCGGCATATGTATGTCTGTCTTAGCTGTATCGTAGAAAACATCTGATTTGTCGCTGAAACCTTTTTTGAATTCCATAACATCATTCCATTTTCCGCTGATTGTGTATAATACTTCTGCTGTTTTAGAGTTTTTCACTGTCCCTTCTATGGCATCGTAGCTTCCGCTTATGAAACCTTTCGTTTTGAACTCTATGTCAGCCTCAAACCCAGTCGCTTCACATTTGATAAGCATATGATCTCCTAGTTCGTATCGGAGTTTTCCAAAAAGAATTCCTCTACAATAAATATTGGGTTGTGTCATGGTGTAAAACTCGTCACCTCTTTCTCCTAGCGTTAGATCGGCAACACCTTCCATCAATGCTGCCGATGAGTTTCCTAAGAATTTTGATTTGGGGATGATAACTCCATCGACTCTGATCTTTCTTTCTGGAATAACATAAAAATATGACGATTCAGGAGGGTGATGACAAGTCTGCTCAGCAACGTAGTAGCAAGAATAATCATTAGGTAAATTATTCCATTTGCATGCAAACACTTCACCAAGAATGGGGTTTAGTGGCTTCTTAACCGCTTTCGGAGCAATATGCCAGCACGATAAGTACCATTTGACAATCAACAAAAACCTCTGCAAGTCATCATCGGTGTCATTTGCTTCTAATAATATTTGAGGGGTGAAAAAGGCATTGGTGATTCTTTCTAACATAGACTTTTTCTCTAGAATGAACGTAGGCAATGTAATTCTAGTTAGGTCACATCCTGGTCTTAACTGAGAGATTATTCCTAACAATATAGATTGGTTTTCCGTATCAATTTCGTCCACATCGTCGGTTGATAAATTATCTTTGCTGTTTCCTTTCAGGTCTGACTCCAATGAAGTCTTCAATAACTTTCTGCTTAAGGTTCCCAATACCATTGCCTATCGTGTATCCTGTGCTAAGTGTTCGTATGTCCATGTTCCCCTTTCAGTTATTAACTGGGGAGCAACAAATACCCTATATGCACAACCCGTTTGCTACGTGGCAAATGCAGACTTCTATGCTAATGAACTTTACTCCTCAATAATTTGACTATGATACCTTGTTGTACGAGCTATAGCATGTGCAAATGTCCATATGATTACTCTCCTCAAGAATTTCTCATTTCAATCAAAAAAAAACGTTACGATTTTGTAGCAGATTTGTATATTCAAATGTGGGACTTTCACGTGAGTGTAAAGGTGCCTTTATAAGCTGCAAAAATGCCCGATAATTTAGCGTTTTAGTAGCGTAAGACATTATGACTTTCTGTGACACCCTTAAGCAGATAAATAATAGCTTGAACTTACATATCACAACAGTGTGCACATTTCCGCTATATGACCCAGACTCCATAAATAATGATGTACGTCTGTTTCAAGTGGTGATTCTGAAAGGCTTGAAGGAACATAGAGTTTTACAATCCGATGAAAAGGCTTTACTAAAAAAAATCAACAGGACATCCACCATCCTTTACATGATGCTAGCCGAAAGAGACTTTCTCCAAAGACAAACTATCACTCAATTCAAGGATCCCGTTCAATGAAGCATTTGTCTTCATCATTCAGCAAATTTTCGTATATTCGCATGCCCCCTACAAACAACCTGATCAAATACGTCAACCTCCGAGAGTTCCCCTACTTATGGAGTGCGGCTAGTGAAGACGTACAAGAGGAGGAGGGTCAATAGCAAGAAGTAGACAACAAGCGCCCCAAGAGTCTTTGTGCTTCTACGTAGAGACGGGGACGCGATAATTAACATAGAGCATGACACTTGACCATGAATAAACACGAAAATATAGCATGGACTGGACATGAAGAAAGAAATAGTTAATAGCAATAGGGCCTTCTGACCAGTTCCTGAGACTATACGATGTGCAAGTGGCAGCACACTGTTTCATTCACGACTCTAAGGCCCGGCGCCCCCGTACTTCTCTACTATTCTCGTTCACTTCTTTCTATAATACACGATCTAACACCACTTCCAGTAAAGTCTCCAATACCACGGCTTTGTTTTTGCGAGAGCAGCCTCCTCAAGATGTTCCTGGTAGAGGACATCAGGATCTATAATGCGTCTGCCAGTGTCTAGGTCAATTTCGTCCAACGAGAGGTAGATGCGCCAGTTGCGAGTGTAGAGCTTGTGGCCCACGTAGAAGACAAAGATGACAATGACGCCCAAGTAATTTTGAAAGAAATTCTTAGCCTGAGGTGACGAGCTCCCGATGGGAAAGAGGGCGACCCAGAACTGGACCCCCAACACCAAAATCAACAAGCCCATGGAGTAGAGCGACCCAATGACGCCGGTGAACGCCACGAACGAGAGCTCGTCGAGTGACTTGCCCTGGGCACGCATGGCCATCCGGAAGCGAATATGGCATAGGCCGATGCTGAACCAGGTGAAGATGGTGGAGAGTCCCGAAATGGACAAGAGCCAGGCGAAAACTTCGCCCTCGTTCTTGTAGGCGCTCAAGAAACACAAGAGTCCAAAAATGGCTGAGATCACGAGTCCCGTCAAGGGTCTGCCCTTGCGGTCGACGTAGTCCAACCACGCAGGCCCCAAGTGCTGTGCACCCAAGCTCTGGAGGGTACGCGAGCAACCAAACACGGCACTGTTTCCCACCGATACCACTGCGATCAAAATCACCGCGTTGAAGATCAGCGGCAACACCTTGATCCCCGAGTACTTGATAGCGAGAACGAAAGGCGATGCGGAAATGTTGGTGGACGAGGAGCCCAAAAGCACGGGGCTGGTGGACGGCACAAGGAGCCCGATGAAGGTCAATGAAAGGAAGTAGAAGAGGAAGATACGCCAGAACACCTGTTTCACTGCCTTAGGGAGCGTTTTGTGCGGGTGGAGCAGCTCTGCCGCCGCGAGCCCCACCAACTCACTGCCTGCTAGCGAGTAGGAGGCGGTAACGAAGACGGTGCATACGCCCTTGAAGCCGTTGGCAAACGAGCCACCTTCGTTCCAGCGGCGGGCGCCTATGAACTCGTGCGTGGGGCCGCCACCACACACAAGCACCACGCCCATGATGATGAAGCCCACGATGGCGATCACTTTCACCATCAGAAGATAGAACTCGGCCTCTCCGTAGCCCTTAACGCCGAAAATGTTGATAGCGACAATCACGAAGTAGAAAATGGCCACCCAGGCTACGGGGTTAATGCTGTCGTTCCAGTACTGGATACACATGGCGGCCGCCACTAGCTCTAGAGGGAGCACTATGAGCCACATGAGCGCGTAGTTCCAGCCTATGGCAAAACCCCACGACGAGTCCACGAACCGCGTGGCAAATGACGAAAACGCCCCGCTCACGGGGAAGGCAATGGCAAGCTCTCCGAGGGCGTAGATGGTGCAGAACACCATGGTGCCCACCAAGCCCCAGGCGATGAGAAGTGCGGCTGGACCGCCCGTGCGAAGCGACGAGCCCGAACCCACGAGGAGACCAGTACCCACCGATCCCCCGATAGCGATCATCTGTAAGTGGCGGTTCTTGAGCTCACGCTGGAGCGGCGCGTTGGCTGCACCGATGTTCGCCTTCTCGATGTCTGTGAGTCCCTCAGCGATGGCCACGGGCTCCACATCAGCCCGGCGGAACGACTCCTTGAAACTCTGCCATCTCGCCCTCTCGGTGCCGGTGGTGCTGGCGTCGTAGGCGTGGAGACTTTCCTTGCCCGATTCGATGCTCATGCTGGCGGGAATTCTGGCCCTTAAATGCTGAAATGAGCGATAGGCTCAGTTGATGATGCAGATGATGCTGTTGTATTTGCAGAAGCTTGCGCTGAAACTGGCACTGCTGTTGCTGGTGCTGGTGCTGGTGCTGATGGTCGTAGCAATTGTCTGTGCTCCTGTTGCGACCTCTGGGTGCAAATGCTCTGACCGGTGCCTGCTGGTGCTGGTCTCTGTGCTTTCAGCTGCTCTTGGAACTCTATGCGTCGTCTGGCTGCTCTGTATTTGACTGACACTGACGCCGACAAAAGTAGCTGGCCACTTTATAGCGCCAGAATGATGGCCGTGACTCTTATGGAGAAAATATCTTCTCCAATGGCGGTGCCCCAGAATAACGGCGTTCTTGGTAGCGCGGGTGCAGATGGCAGAGTGTTCAGTCTCCAAAACACCCGCTACCGGCCGCAAAATTTACTTGAGGCTATAGACTACAATCTAGAGACTCTAAGTACCTTCCTGTCTTTTTTTCCGACATTGTAGCCCAAAATCTGCTTTCTTGGTGGCTTCAGCTGCTCAGTCACCCCAGTAAAAACGCCGTTAAAAGAACTTCGCAACTCTCCTATCCGGAGGTCACGAGGCCATCCCGAGGAAGGTACACCCGAGATATACCCAAGCTGAGCAGCACACCTCCCCAGGATCCCAGCTCACCATGCCCATGATCAGCCCTCCTCAGGCCTTATACCTTATCTTGCTGCATGGAACACTTGATTATGCAAGATCCGGGGCATGCCCGAAGATCAGCAATAACGTCGCTTGAGGCTCACCACTGGAGAATGCGCTCGCACCAACGGCTAGGCGCGGCAGCCTTCGGCAAGGTGCGGACAACAGCCTCACTGAGCCCAGCTCAGGCTGAGCCACATCCCCTTACACACTCCCTACACATCCATTGCATCCCCCCCGCCCCCCCATTACTACATTCTTCCATGCTTGATATGTCCCATGAGCTGCATCGCATCTAAATTACCTTCCTAATTCGTACCGCCTGTGTCAATTGAGATAGTACCACACCAAAAGAAGCAAAAAAATCACCAAAAGCAAGAGCCGGCCACTCGGTGTAGTTCCAAACCACAATCCGTATCCAATAACCCCATCTGAGAGTCCCCTCACGTAAAACTGCACCAATTTGTCTACTTTTGTCGGCACTATGTAGATCTGGGTGGGTCCGCTGATGGTTTCCGGGCGCAAGTTCTTCGAGTCGCTGTGGAAAACGTGAGCGTTCGGCTTGGCGCTTGGTAGCACCTGAAGGTACCCACTGAAGGAAACGATGGATTCGGGAGCCTCCATGGGCACTGTGATGCGGAGAAACACGGGCCGGTGGTCCGAAAGCGTGGTCTTGATGCTATCGTAGGCGTGCACTAACGGAAGCTGGTGCTGTTGGTCGCTGTTGTCACCGATTGCCGTGAAAAGCTGCGTGTTCTGCCGATAGGTCGACTGGTAGAGGATGCGATCGCACCACGACGGCTGCCGCTTCGTGTTGTAGATGCCTGTGTTCACGTGGAACTTGTAGGTAGGCGCAAAACTGACGCAGTGCTCCGAGAAGCCCGTGAACACCTCGCCGTCCGACCGTGCACGCGTAAGCTCGTCGTACTCGAGCACGAGCTTCTCGATGGCCTCTTCGGTGCTGGGCTCGCGCAGGTCCCGAAGCGCTAGAAGCTCGTCCATAGGCGAGTCCGAGGAAGAGGTGCCGGAATTGGGAGCTTCCGCAGTTTCGGGTCGCTTGGCGCTGCGGTAGTTCAAGTCGCCCATGAAGAAGCAGTGGGCGTTGGGCTTGAGCGCCCCATACCCATCGCCAAAGTCTAGCGCCCGCATAAGCTGGAGAACCTCCAGGTTGCGCTTGCGGTAGTAGAACTCCCCCTCGTACGCCAGGAGATGGGCGTTGACAAACGTGAGCTCCGTCACGGCGCTCACCTCCCTGCCCTCGAGCAGGTCCCGCCTGCCCCTGGCCGCGTACAAAAATCGCATTCCGACCGCCCCTTTCATCGAAGATGCAAGGTATCCACACCCCGCCACCGCCAGCTTCACACCAAAGAATTTCAGGGGGTACGGGGTGATTGCCACCATGCCAATGGCCCCCATGTGCTCCATGCCCACCGTGTAGAACCCGACGTCCCCAGAGCTGTAGCGCGCAGTTAGCGCCCGAATAAGAAGTTCGTTGAGCTCAATGAGATGGCTCCGCGCACTCACCGCGAAACTGCCGTCCAAAATGCTGCACAACTCCTCGATCCCGAACACATACAACAGCGCTGGCTCCTCAGGGAACGACTCGCTCAATTTAGGCACCAATTTCTCCGCTTCAATCGGCCGCTTGTTGGCATTGTACGTGAAAAGATACAACGAGATGCCCTCCTGGGCTTCTGGGGGTCCGGCCATCGCTGCTTGCTGAGGAGGAAGGTTGCTCTGGGGTCAGCGATATGGGGGAGTACTGCGCACAGGCACTGTTCCTGCACGGAGGTCCTACTCTTAAGCCCTCTGCCTACCATCTCCTCTCTCCCACTCCTCAATGTCCGGGATCATCGAGACCCAGCGGTCATTCTTGGAGGAGGCCCAGGTAATAGAGCAGGCGGTGGCTCTGCGTTTCAAGCGAAACCCTGAAGTCTTGCCGCCCACGGTCCTCTCTGCAGAGCAGCGCATCCCGTCGTCCAAGAAGCGCACTCATCGCGAGACCATCACACAACAGTACGAGGTCAAATTCTTCGTGGAAAAGTTCCAGGATGAGGCCAGGAGCATTGCGACATCTCGCGGCGCCAACCCCGAAGTTTTCGACGAAGAATTGCGCCGTTTGCACGATCCTTCGCACCTGTTCGCAGAGTTTGATGCCAGGCTTGATGCCATACGACGCCACCATGAGTTGTACCCCAGTACTACCGCTAAGCCCGTGGAGAGCATTGAGGCACTCTACAAGATGTTTTCCAGTGCCCCCGGTGCGCCCGAGCCTAAGGCCAAGCGCCGCTACATTTTGAGTGCTGCCGCTTCGCACATCGATGTCGATGCCATCTTCAGTCCCGCGGAGAACTACGGCCAGTGCCTTGACTTGCGCCAGTTCCACGATCTTTACCGCCTGTTGAACGGTGCGGAGGGGCTGGAACTTTCATACGTTGCTTTTTTAGGGCAGTACGACACCCAGCTCGGCGGCCCCGGGCCCGCCCACTCCGCCTACGTCCGCGATTTGCGCACATATCTCCACGGCTTCGTGGAGCGCAGCCGGCCCCTCGACGATATCACAGCCCTAGAGGCGAAAATGGATGCCGACTGGGCGGTGGTGCAGGCTTCTGGAGATCTACTGGCCCCGGACCGCGCTAGGGGACCGGTTGATGGAGAAACCAATGCCCAGGGCGAGGTGTACTGCGCGCCTTGTGCTAGGTGGTTTGCCAAAGATTCGGTATACCGCGGCCATTTGGGCGGCAAAAAACACACAAAGAACGCGCAGAAGCTCAGCGAAGCACCCGCAGGTATAGAGGTGTCTGCCGCGTCCGAGGTCGCCGAGGCAGAGGCCAACGTGCGGTTTCTTGGCCGGTATTTGGACGCTGAGCGTAGGGCGACCATTGCAGCCACGGAGCGCCACGAAAACATGAGCGAGCGGGAGCGTCTCATAGAGGAGACCACGGCGACCGAGGACTTGGAAGCGCTCACTGATGTGGCATCCTCTGCGTCATCGTCAGAGTCTGAGGACGAGAGCGACTCGGAGTTCGACGGCTTCAAGAACCTCCCGGTGGGTGCGGATGGCCAGCCCATGCCTTTTTGGTTGTACAAGCTCCAGGGCTACCACAAGTCTTACGACTGTGAAATCTGTGGCGACGTGTCCTACAAGGGCCGTGTGGTGTTCACCAAGCATTTTGCGGGCTCCAAGCACCAGCAGGGCTTAAAATGCTTGGGAATCAGCGACGAGTCGTTGCCGTTGTTCAGGAACATCGTGAAGATTTCTGAGGCAACAGAACTCTGGCGACGGATCAGAAAGAGCTCGAGGGTCCGAGAGGGAGAGGTAGAGAATGCGGTGGAGGTGGAGGACGCCCAGGGCAACGTGATGTCGGAAAAGGACTACGCGGAGCTCAAAAGACAGGGTCTTTTATAGATGTGATGCTACGTAATAATGATCTATGGGTCCATTTCGTGACAGTTGGTGCTAATGTAGCTCGCATAAATGGCAGACTCGGATTTGGAAGGCCGACGAGACCCACTACATCAAGCTCTGTGGAATATCTTATCTGGATATCTGGACTGTCCAGAACGACGTTTAAAAAGAGATACCTGTGTTTTACCACTTCGGCTACCCTCATCATTCATCCAGAATCATGCGCTGAAACACCTGCTCCATAATGAGCTCCATTCCCGGAACCCGCGCCGAAAAGGGAATGCTCTTCACCACTAGAGGGTAAAGAAGCTTGACTAGACGCAACTCCTTACGAGGAATGCGTTTCTGGATCGCAAGAATTCCTTCAAGAATCACACGGAGTTCCTCCAGTTGCAATTGAGGCAACGGTTGCTGGAAAAGTAAATGCTCATCTGCGATAAATCGACGGAGACTGAAGGCCAGTCGACATGCAAAGTACTCGAGACTGTGCTTGTTCAAAAGAGCGCTCTGTGGCTCATAGGCAAAATTGATCAACTGCTGTAAGCAAACGGCAGAAGTTCGCTCACTCTGTGACACTCGTAACGGCTCTGTGGTACCAAACAGCTCCTCAAAGTCAAAATCAACTAAGCGCTGCGTGTAGACAGCCACAGAGCCTGAATTTTCGCTCAAAAATTCCTCCAGCTCATTCTCGGAGAACCAAAATGACCTCTCGTATACCTCTCGAACAAAATCGTGCACCAACTCTGGACTCTCGGAGGCTATCTCGGTCCCCGCAATCCCTGGAAGCACAACTTCCATGAGCTTGAAATACTGCAGGAGGTTGTCCTCCTCGTATTCGGCGCTCACCGGGCCCAAGCTAAACTTGATAGCCCGAAGAATAAGCCGCCACAAGTCCAGCGACACCTTCGACTGCAGAGAGAAAATCCGCCTCACCAATGACTCGACGATCTCATTAGCCTCGAGCCAGAGTGGCCCTGTACCTGCTGTCCTGTTGCCCTCAAAGCGTTCACCCACTACCTCCAAAAGCGACTTCATTACTTTCAAAATGCCCCTGTCATCAAGCAAAACGCTGATGTCTGCTATGTCTTCAATTTTGCGCCTCAATAAACGCAAGCCATTGCTACTCAAGGCAATAAACGTGGGGGTTTTGAGCTTGCCGTTGAGTGAAGCGCCAATCTTTTGCTCAATACGCTGTCTGGTGGCAAAGGGATACGTGACAATGGCGCTCAATTGCTGAATGACGCTGGAGCTGATGGTAGGGTCCTCAACACTGAACAGCTCAAAGTTTGTGATGATAGCCTGCTGTAACTTTGAGGGTTTCACCAGGTCCAGGTAGGTTGCTGGAAGCACAGGGTACCGTGCACACGAGCTGAAGTTATTCAAAATGGCAGTAGCCTCGGTAGAAGTCAAAGAGCCTTTTATGAGCGGAAAAAGGTCAGGAAAAGAGCCCATGAGCTTAGTGAGCGACTCCTGGTAAAGTGGGTTCGCGAAATCGTACTCCACCGGAACACTGAGCCAAAACCGGAATAGCAACCGGCACACTTCAGGGTCCGGCTCCGAGCTCTTGCTGAGAGTATCCAAAGACTCGTGGAAGTACTGGAAAATCAAACAGTTCAAGTCGATCCATTTGAGAGTCAATAGCCGCTCGAAACACTGCACTAGGCCCTGCCAGTAGCTGGTGGTACCGCTCACCAAAAATTGGGCGTACAACGATACCAAGCCTGAGAGAACCAAGTCCATGCTTTCGATCCACTCCTTGCGGTTGAATTTTGGGTCCTGGATGTGCAACTCAAGTTCCAAGAAATTGGGGAGCACCACGTCGTAAAGCAGTGCCCACGACCCGAGAAGACTCCCGTGAACGTCCACAATCTGGAAGAAGGTCTGAATGGCTCCATCGCGCACCTGGGCGCGCGAGTCGGTGGAAATCTTCGCAAGAGTGAGGAGCAAGTAGAGATCCAAGAGCCTGTAAGCATTATCCTTCTTCGCGAGTTTTTCCACCAACTCCCGCTCTGAGGAAATGGGTTCTTCGGGTGGGTCCAGCGCTAGCTGCAGCTTTATGGAGTCACTGACAAGCCAGAAGTAGCTCACAGAACTGAAGGAAATGTTCAAGTCGTGGCGCTGGTTTGAGAAGTTGCGCAAGGTGTCGATCAAAAATTTGAGCTGGTGGAAGGGCAACGAATAGATGAACTCGTCGAGAATCAACTTCAAGGTGTCAAACGATGAGTCGAGCAACAGGCGAGCCCGTGCCGAATCGCGCGCCACCTGGAACGGCGTGTTCAAGATCTCGAACACCGCGTCCCACGACCGCTGGTAGAACCGGTCGTACTTATCGACGAACCGGTGCAACGTGGTGAGAACCATTAAGTGAATCTCTGTATCGCAATTGGCAACGAGGTGCTCGGACGGCTGGTGTTCAAAGAGCTCATTGAGCAACGCAAGAAGCCCCTGTAACGACTTCTGGGCTGTGGCAAACGTCACTGTCTCGTCCTTGGCACTGAACCCATCTGACGTCAAATTGTCAAGCATGGAGTTGTGCATTTGAGCCATGAGGACCCTTGCGCTGTAATTGAACGCTCTGTTGGCTGCGTTTTTCACGAAGTAACCGTTGACAAGCTCCCAGCTTCGGTCGTCGCCAATCAAAAACTTCGTGCTATCGATAGCACAAACGTCCAATATCTTCAACAGGAAGAAGCTGCGGTTATAGCTGCAAAGTGGCAAGCCGTTGAGCACAGACGAGCCATAATTTTCAGTTTCTCCCGACGCCTTCTCATCCGTCTTTTCCTCCAACTTCTCTTTCGATTCTCCCTGAAGCAGCGCATCTGAGAGCAAAGTGAGGGCCTCTATGAGGTTGTAAAATGACGCCACGGGATACTCAAGAATGCTGTCGTATAACTTGACACGTGAGGCCTCCACATTGGTGATGTCTGCAGCACTAAGCCGCGGGTTGAGCTCCTCAGGTGTCTGGCTGGCCTTGGAGCCAGAGCCCGAGAGGCTGTCGGGACCATGCAAAAAGAAATCGCACCACTGGAACGTGATCCAAATGATACCCCAGGACTTCTCCAACGTCGAGCCTAGCGATACCGCCAAGTTTACCAATGCCCGCACACATGTGACGTTTCTTGCGTTAAACTTTCGAGGCCGCAATGCTGCCGATGAAGTGTCCGCATGCTTCTCCTGAATGCCCAAAGACTCCACGATCGACTCACCAAGCGCAAGCAAATTCTTGCCCTGCTCGGCGATTGAGGTGCCTGCGCTACCGCTGGGATCCAGCAGCGGTTGCGGCTCCTCAACGGTGATGATGGCACGAGCTATGAGTATAAGGCACCCGTCTCTTAGAGTGCCCAATCCCAAGAGCCCCAGTGTGTGAGTGAATCTCTGTAGCGCCCGTATTAGCAAATGGAATGTCTCGTTGTCCATGAAAGCGTATAAAAACGTCAGATACAAGTGAAACAACTCGGGGTAGCAGATTTCGATGAGTGTGGAGACAAAATCGACGTCGTGTTCAAAATTCGAGGCGTCGGCATCGTTCGAAAGGCTAGTGACAAAGTTTGCCACCCCGTCAGAGAATATTGTCACAATTCCCAAAATCAAGTAAGGAGGGTAGCTCGCCGGTACCAGCGTAGGCGGTTCTGTCCTGTCCAAATGATCAAGAAGCGAGATCTTCATGCCCGAGTTCGTTTTCGATAGCACCACGGAGGAAGCATCGGTCTTGCCATCAAAAGGCTGTAAAGTTTTGCTCCTTTTGAGAGAGCAGCGCTGGAGGTAGCTGTTCAATGAAGTGAACAACTCCTGGACGATATTCTTCGAATCTTTGCGGTCGTCAAATTTCTCGTAGATTGTCTTCACGGTGGCAAAATCAAGCAAAAGATGGCGGTATAGCTCGAGAACAAGACATTGCTCCCACCAAGTGTCTGAGCCAGCAACTCCTGCCACTGAGCCGACTTCGCTAGGGTCTGCCATGGCAAGGATGCGGCCAAGAAACGAGAAAATCACCTCGCTTTCTACCTGTACCGTTTCCAACAACCGTCCTAAGAGCACCTGGAAAATCCGCATCACCCGCACTACCATGGGGTAGGTTCTGTCTGGAGAGCTCAACACTCGGAGGAGAATAGGAATGAGTTTCTGGCGGAGTAAGAAGCCAAGCTCAGGGTGGGTCTGGAAGAGCGACACGTGGCTCGCCACAATGCTCTCCACAAGTTCCAACACTGAGAGGTGTCTGATGTGCATTTTTGGGGGAAGGTATTGCGGGGTATCCCTAGAGGCCAATAGGCATAAATCCTCAAAAATTCGGTAGCCCTCGTAGCTGCGCTGTGAGACGGCAGCCTGCTGTTGGTCGTCAACAGCTACATTGAGCTCACTCGGTGGCGGTTTCTGGTCAGTAGTCTCATCCTCCGTGCGAATTGCGTCAAAAACAAAGCCAAAGAGCTGCTGGAGAGTAGCGGAGGCGGTGTTGATCACGACAGTCGACTTGTTGTTAGCGGTCAAGCTGGAGCAAATGGAAAGCAATTTCAACAAAAATTCGCCCTGAAGCTGCTCTCCATATTGCTGCATCACGCTGGGAAGACACTGAAGGATCCTGAGCTGGATATCTATGGCCAAGTTGGCAGCCTCGGCGAGAGCTTCCAACAATTCGCCAATGGACGAGGACGGCACCAAGCGGCAGTTTATCAAGCGGTGGAGGGCGGGAATTGAAATGGTGGCAACCTTGACGTTTCCTGTCCGGAGTGAGGCAATGAATGGGTGTGAAATGTCGTGTTTTTCTTGGTCATTGGGTGCAAAATCGGGATCGGTTATGTTCTTCTTGGAGCTCGAGTACTGCTTGAGGTAGGCGAGAGCGGAGTCACAGGCTGCTCGCACAGCGGAATTTCGCCGTTTCGCTTCAGCCGACAAGCTCGTGAGCTCCGTAATGAGCGCTCCAATCGTCGACATGCTTCTGGGGAACAGCAGCGAAGGAATTGGGGCTGGTGGAGTGTTGATCTTTGGCTCGGAGTGGTGTGTGTCTTACCAAAAAGGGTTATATACAGGTTTGCAACAGTAATGAAAGGAGATATTGGGTTAGAAAGAGGCTATTAATGGGCCTGGTAAGATGACAATTGTATGGCAATACAGCGGGTAATTATTTGTTTGGCTTAGAAATTGCTTGTGCCAGAGGATGTAATTTTGGCTGAGAATTGGCAGGTGAAAGGGTGGTCTCTGGTACACAGTCCCCCATATATAAATTTGCACCCAAAAGCACAAAATGCTACAGATATTCGACACTTGATCTCTACTACAAGAAATATTATTCACAATTATCTATACACGAGTCCTGCTCGGTCATATGTTCTGTTTGAGCACCAGGAGCTCCTTTTTCAAGCACGAATTTTCGTCCATTATGCGCTTGTTTTCCTGCTGCAAGGAGGCCACGTAATCGATGGCCTTTTCCAAGATCATGGATTTATTAAGCCGATTACAGGCAGGTTCAAACAGTGACTTCTCGTGGTTTCCTGTCTCAAAAGCAGTTTTTTCGAAGGCGACCGATGGGATTATCTTCTGGAGGCCGGCTATTTTGGCGTTGATGTTGATTCTATACTTTTTCTCGATTTTGTTGTGGGCCTGTTTCTGTGAATCGGTCAACCTCTTCCGAGGGGCTCTCTTTTTGGGTCCCTTCAGAGTTGTGGAGGCTGGCGATGAGCTAGAGGAAAAAGTGCCACTTTCCGCTGAGTTCAGCAGCACTGAGCTCTGTTTGCCTCTGCCTCGGTACTGCGACAGCAAGCTATAACTTGCGGTTTCCTCCTTCAAAATATCTCTGGTGTCAAAAATCAGCTCGAGGGACTTGGAGGTGAGCTCCTGATTTCTGTGGATATCCTGGAGTTTACCGGAGAGCGAGGAGAGCATGGGGATGGAGTCTTCCAGCTTCTCGATCTTTATCTCCGGAGTACTGGCATGCGATGTGTCGGAGCTAGTGGCCACGTCGTTGCTGAAAAGTGGCTCGTTGTCGAGGTACTGGGTGAAGTCATCACCGAAGGGTTGGGAGAAGGGAGCAGCGGAGGTGGGTGTTGGTCTGGGCAAAAGGCCCCAGTCAGCGGCGTCGGATGGGGACGACGCGGACGAGAGCTGGAGAAGCTCGCTCTGAAGGGCCCAATTGGGGTCGAATGTGGCCATGGCAGGAATGTACAGGGGTTAGTTGTGCCGGGTTACGATCTCGGTCCGATATTGATGACCTGGTGGGTGGCCTGTCGTCGACGTAGGGTGGACGTAGCTGGAGATAGCGGCAGATAGTGGCAGATAGCGAAACAGGTGCGGGATCTGGTGAATAGTTTGCGTTGGGCTAATGAGCACGGGTAAGCACGGAAAGAACGCTGGAGAGGTCTAAGAGTACTATGAATATGACGGGAAATAGGGACACCTCCTGGACAAATGCCGGCGCCAGATCTCTATATATACTAATAATAATTAATAGATATTTATTAGGGAGGATGAGCCACGGAAATGGCAAGCAGCCGCACTGGCTCCGTATTATCGGGAATGTATTTTTTTGATATGATGGATCTAAAGAGGACCCACAGCGATGGAGAGCTGAAAAAAGGGGAAAAGCGGGAAAATGCCACGGGGAAAACGAGAAAAATTGGGAGGCGACATGTTTGCAATATTGATGGAAAGTGCAATGCCTGGCCCTAGCGAGGTTGATTTTCCAGCAGGCTTGCCAAGTTCTGGCACCTACCTGGTCTCGTAAAATATCAATTCAGCGAAGCTTTGGCTCGGGCTCACTGGAGAGAAAATATCGCCATCTCTGTGCCAGTTCTGGGCACCTACTCCGGCGGTCATCTGATGTGCCCTGGCGTTGTATGGAATAATCGGAAATAGCCCGAAATTACCACAGACCTGCTGAGCTGGTGTTGCTCGCAGCCTCACGATCGCACCACATACTGTGCGGTGCATTGTTGGGTTCAATTTCATGGCCCAGTCGGATCTGGCTGCAACTGGTGGGCGAAAAAGAGGTGCCCAGATGAGGAGAATGTAGAGAAAAGCGCAAGTTGGGGGAGGGTGGCGGACCAGAGCTTCAGATCGGTGCAGCAGTTGATGGAGTCCAGGCCTACGGGCAGTGGTCCGCGGTGGAAGAGGCTCAACTCTCAACTCTCGGCCGCGGCGCTCATGTAGTGGCAATTCCTAGCGGCTAGCGGCGCTTGAGCCAGGCCCTGCATTGCCTCCTCTGCGTTCCGGTGTTAGGCTGTCGTTGAGCTCGGCTCGGAAATAGTGCCGTATTTGCCTCTAACCAATGGGTTGCTAGCTGAGAGCTTCTTGTTCTGCTATGGACAGGTGTGGCCTGGCGGGCCTGGTGCGACCTGGCTCGAACATGGCGTGGGGTCTGTAGAGATGAGCCTTGGCAAACTGCCGGTACCATCGGAGCTGCTTCTCCGCACCCCCAGACGTTGCAGCAATCGCCTGTTTTCGACTCGTATCTGACTCCATTCCATCCAGCGGTTCTAGAGATGCAGCGTCGCATGTTCTGTGAGCTGTCAGCACTGTCGCCCAGGCACTGCGGTGGGTGGAATTAACACACCGCGACCGAATACGAGCATATTTTCTGGAGTTAAGTGCTCATTGATTCGCAAAGCCTGGAGTGCCCTGAGCTCGTGCCAGCTGGTCCCGAGTTTGACCATTGATGAAACGGGCTGGGCCGGGTGATTGGGGTCAAGCAGGCGGTCAAGACGGCGAGCAGGCCGCGGACGGGCTCTCTTGCCTACCACTACAGAATCCCGAAACTACTCATCCTTCGCTGTACACGTTGCTCTACCCCTTACTCTACCCCCTAACTGCCACCCCATTATCTTATCGGGTGGGCTATCAGGGCTTCTGCCAAGACCCAGAAAATACCGAGGGCTCGGTAAGAGCTCTCCTTCATACCCTGCCCAGCACGTGACCAAATCCAGTTGCTTTCGCAAACCATGTGCAGTACCGACACCCATTTAGCGGAGAGAGCTCAGCTTTGGCCCCCGTTGCACTCCATGAGTTCCCGGAAGAAGCAGGGCACACAAGCCCCCCCGGTGCTGGGTCTGACCGCCCAAGGGACGCACACCCCACCGCAGGCGCCCAGTTTCCAGCAGAATCCGCCGCCGCCCCTCAATGGCCTGTCCCTGAGCCAAGCCCTGAGCTCCCAGCTGAAGAGCAGCCAGAACCCGAAACCACAGGCGACTCCAAATGCCCAGGGGTCCCAGAGGAAGCTGTCGTTGCCGCACCACCAGTTCAAGCTTATTGCTGTTAATTTCAAGGAGGCGGCGCTCGACTCCCCGAGCTTCCGCGCCAGTATCAACCACTTGGATGGGCAGGTGGACAACGTAGAAAAATGGCTTACAGCGCTTATCAGCACCATGTTGAAGTATCCGCGATATATCACAGACCTCCGCAACTTCTCTGAATCCTATTTAGAGAACCTTTTGCCCGCGTTTCTCCAGGACGGCTTGGTGGACCAGGACTACACTGTGCAGAGTCTCCAGGCAGTGACCGAAGGGTTGCACCGGCTCTGGCAGATCTGCCTTCTGGTGCTCTCGGTGAACCAGGTGGCGATTAAATCGCTCAAAAACGTGCTTTCCGTGGACATTGTGCGCTATAAAGCGCTCCGTAAGCGCTTTGAGTACGTCCAGGAGAAGTACGACAAGTATCTCGACATCTACCAGGCAACGCCAAAGGCCAAGGACCCTTCCATTGTCATGGAGGACGCTTTTCAGTTGTACGAAGTGCGGCGGGACTACGTGCACCTCTCGATTGAGTTGACCATTGAGCTCACCAATTTGGCCAACAATCTCGACCGCGCCTTTGTGGGGGTCGCCATGACGCTCTGGCGCTCGAAAAAAGAGTCTCTCACCCTCCTCCACGATCTTTCGAGCTATTTTGACTCGCTGTTTGCCAAGGTGCTGCGGCTTCTGAGCTGGAGCGCCTGCAACTCCGCCGCCATCGAGAAGCTCACAGGGAACATGAAGACCGCGCGCTCCCAGGTCGAGCAGAGCACCAATGCGCAGAACAGACCCTCAACTAACGTCAACGACTACCGGGCTGCGATCCTCAACCACACCAACATCGCCGATATTGACGAGCCTGCGGTGGAAAAGCACGGGTACCTCTTCATGAAGACGTGGAAGCTCACAGGCGGAGCCACGGCGCCGGGGCTCAACCACTCCTCGTCATTCAGCGGAGCACACAGCGACCTTCTGCCTACGCCCACCGGCGCGGTACAGGGCCACGCCCTCTGGGTCAAGCGCTGGGCGTTTATCAAGGGCGGGGTGTTTGGGCTCCTCAACCTCAGCCCTTCCGCCACTTTCGTGCAGGAGTCGGACAAAATCGGCTTGTTGATGTGCACCGTGAAGTATGCACCGTACGAGGACCGGCGCAACTGCTTTGAGCTCAAGACAATCGACCTGACGTTCATTTTCCAGTGCGAGACGGTGGTCGAGCTCAAGTCGTGGCTCAAGGTGTTCCAGAACGAGCGCCAGCGGATCATCGAGTCCACAAAGCGCAGCACACTCTTCAATGTGGCCTCCGGTCGCTACCCGCCAATTTTGAAAGAGTTGGCGTGCACTGTGTCCACCGTGAGTGACAAACAGATCACCAGCCCCCGTATTGTCAATAAGTACGGCCAGATAATTTCACCGAGCCTGCTTTCGGCCCACATAGAGCGCAACGAGGAGCAGTTCCAGCGCTACTTGTATTTCCGTTTACTCCAGCTCCGGCCTCCCTTCATCACCGACTCCACAAAGTCCGCCATTTTGGCCTACAAGTTGGTGGCGGCCACCAATCTCCCCACGGCGCTCACTGCCAACATCTGGGGGTCCATAAACTGGGGGCTCTATTACCTCCACAGCACCGAGAACATTCCCGAGAACGCCAAGGGCACCTTCAAGGCACCTGTACGCGTCTCGTCCGAGTCGTCGCTTGCCTCCAAGGCTCACGAGCCCACTGCCGATGTGGAGCATCCAGCCTACTACCCGCGCACTTTGCTCGCGCTGGACATTCAAATGCGGGCGCTTTTTGAGACCGCGGTGGACCCAGGCGAGTACTGTCTCTTCCTGTTCCGCGCTATCTGGTCGCCGAACTCAAAGCAGGAGCTCTCAGGCAAGTGTTTTGTGACCATGCGCCACATCTACGTCTATATGAACGCGCTCGGGTTCATTGCGCTTTTCAAGACGGACCTCCGCCGCGTGTTCTCGGTGGAAAGCACCCCCAAAAAGGACTACGACGAGGTCAAATTGTACAACATAGACGGCGCATTCAAGATGAAGATCTTCATGGACAATGTGGAGGCAATTGTGGAAAAATTCCGCATGTTGATACAGAACCAGACGCTCGAGGAGCCCGAGTCTGAGCGTGCTGTGTTGGAGAAAATGGCCCAGATCGATCGCGAAATTGCCGACAGGGAGACCCGGACCGCATCTTCATCAAAAGAGCCGTTCCCGGCGATTGAATCGTCCGCTTCTTTTGTAAATGTGGCCCCAGACAAAGTGTCGACCCGCAGCTACAAGATCGACTTCAGCGACGAATACACGTTTCTCGCTAAGGGCACGTTCACCATCCCTCCCCGTGCGGTATTCCATGCGCTTTTGGGCGACAACTCGATCATTTTCAGCAACATGGCGTCGTTCTCCAAGCCCAAGACAGTGGTTAAGAAAGAGTGGAACACAGACCCGAAAACGGGCCACTTGTTCCGCACCTTCAACGTGCTCTCCACGTGGCTCGATCTGCGCCAGCGCAAGGTCCAGTACCGCCAATGTGTGGACGGCATGCAAAGCGAGGAGTACTACACGTTCACGCACACGCGCGGCCAGTTCAGCAGCTTTCTCGGGGGAAAGTTCGACTTGCGGTACCGCATTGTGATCTACGGCGACTCCAAGGGCAAGTCGACGGTGCTCATCTTTGGAAACCCCATTTTCGAGAAGAAGGGCATGGTTTTGGGGCCAGTGGCAGCGCTCAGCTTCAATCGTATTTGTATAGAGGACGCCAGGTGCATCCTCGCTATGCTCCGCGAGGCGCAGGACGACATTGGGACCCACGGAGCGGTGGCCAAGGCCATCTTCTTGTACGGGAGAATCTCGCGATCGATGTACGTGGAAGAGAAGCCAGAGGTGCCATTGACGCATTTTGGGATGCGTACACTCTTCAATCTCTTCTTCCAGCGGCTCCTCATCTACGTGGCTGGCCTCGTGACGAGGACTGTGAGGCTCCAGGTGGGGGCAATGAAGACTGCGGCGAGGGCTGTGGTTCGAAATCAGATGTTGATATTGCTATTGGTGGGATCGGTGCTTCTCAACGTCTTCTTGGCGGGCCACAGCGCCACGTCGTACTGGACTGTACGCCGAGTTTCGAAGATGTCGTACGACTTCGTGACGCTGGACCCGTGGATTATTCAGCGGGCGGTGTACATGAAGGACACAGAGGAGATGTTGAACCAGATAGCGCTCCCCCAGCCCGCGAGCAACGAGCTGCGGTGCTACAGCACTTTCAAGCAATCTTCTTTCTCGTTCAACCACGACCGCACGCTGCGGTGGTCTGCTGAATACAGCGACGAGAAGGCGATTTCCGTAGCCAAGGGCTTGAAGAAATCGCTTCAGGAGATCGGCATCAAGCGCAACGAGCTTCTCGTGAAACTCAAGGTTCTCAACCACATTGAAGAAGAGATCGCGGTGGGCGAGTGGAAGAATTGGTTGTTGAGCGAGCTCCTGCGGTGCCAGGTGGTCACTGGCGACTTTGCAGAGGCTCAGGGCGAATTGGCACTTGATGATATCGCCCGCTACTGTGACAGCTGTGCTGAAGAGGTGAGAAACATGGGATTGTTGTGAGGATGAGAGGTGGCTACACCCTCCCTATAATAATAAACATATTTGGGAATACACATTTATATCGATTTCTGAGGGCGCTAGGAGCTTCCGGCCCTACTAGGGCCCTCTGTGCACTGTAAGCATCCCCGTAGGCCTGTACGGCGAGAGATGTTCCGAATGGACTGGATGGTGCAAGTTTTGGTAGTAGCTGAGCTTTGAAGGCCTCTAGAAGCAGGCCGTGGTGGGGGCTGTTTCCGGAGGAATACAAATAAATTTCTGTGTCTGGGGCAGCTGCTTGTCGTTGGCCGTGGAGCGATAGCGCGAAGGACTCTAGACCAGGCGCTCGGGTACTGCCCCGCTGTCACAGGCTACCTCTCCGCTCGCTCACCTTCTACTCCCAGAATTCGTGGCCCGACCTCTGTCCTGGACCTCTGAGCCTGAACTGAACCCGCCACCTGAACTAGACCCACCCCTGGACTTGGAACCCGACCTATTGCCTGCTAATCAGCGATCTCATTGCTTCCACTCTGCTGCTGCTGTTGCTGCTCCTCCATCCAATGGAATCTCCACCATTCGTGCCCCTCGCACTCTCCATCTCCCCCGGGCCCTCCGATGTGAAGCTCTGGCTTGTGCCGTCCCCTCATCCGCCCCATACCCCTCTCCAGCGCCTCGAATGTCTCCTGAATCTCGCGCTAGTGTCTGAGATTTGTGCTGCTACCCGCGAAGGCTTCGACCAGTGGTCCACGACTCTACCCCAAACCAGAGCCCAAATTCTTCGCCGGGCCACCGAAATCATTGCCCAGCGCAGCGCCGAACTCGTGGAGGCCTCGTGCGAGATTGGGGCCCCCGAATGGTTTGCAACTTTCAACGTGGAGCAGAGCATTGCGCAGACACTTGCCTATGCCTCGAGCCTTGAGGCTTCCTCTGACGCCCTGGTCCGCAGCTCTAGCACTCTAGCAGTGGTGGCAAAACGGCCCGTGGGTCCGGTGCTCTCTATCGCCCCCTGGAACGCCCCTGTGATCCTTGGCACCCGCGCCATTGCCGCTCCGCTAGCGGCTGGGTGCTCTGTGGTGTTGAAATCGTCTGAAAAGTCACCGCGAGTGAGCCAATTGCTAGTGGAAGCTTTTCACGAAGCCGGTGTGCCGCCCAGCGTGCTCCAGTTGGTGCATTTGACACCCGAGGTGTCTCCTGAGGGCGTGGGGCGCTTTTTGGCACACGCGGCCATCCGCATGGTCAACTTTACGGGCTCTACAGAGACAGGCCGCAAGATTTATGTTAAAGCCGCTGAGTATCTCAAGCCATGTCTCTTGGAGCTTGGGGGAAAGAATTGGACCTTCGTAGAGGCTGATGCAGACCTTTCCAGGGCAATTCCAGCGATTTTGGCGAGTGCTTGGGCCCACCAGGGCCAGATCTGTATGTCTACCGATAAGGTGGCGGTGCACGAGGCAGTATATGAGGAGTTCCGTGCCAAATGTGTTGAAATGGCAGAGAAAGAGGCGGTGAAAAATGTCTACAAAATCCCGCCCAGAGATGAACTGGTGGCGAAAAAGACCCTGGACCTCGTGGAGGATGCGGTGTCGCTAGGAGCGACGGTGCTCTACGGCACACCGGGCCACACGCCCCTTATTCTTGAGGGTGTCACGCCCGCCATGAGGATTCACACGGAGGAGACGTTTGGGCCTGTGTTTAGTCTCAGCAGCTACGGAGCGCTTGACGCTGCTGTGGACGAGCTCAATCGCGAGGCGTACGGCCTAAAGGCGTCACTCTGGACCAGAGACATAACACGTGCCCTACAGACCGCTAAGCGTATCCAGTGTGGAGGGGTCCACATAAACCACGGGACGCTCTTTGACGAGCCAGGCGTTCCGCACGGCGGGGTGAAGGCCAGTGGCATGGGACGTTTCAATGGCCTGTGGGGCATTGATCTGTTCTCCTATGTCCAGGTGGTGACGGTGGACTGAAAACAGTAATGTGGAGAATAGAACGGACGGTAATGGAATGAGCGTGTAGGGCGTAGTGTATGGCAGCGTATAGCGACGGGCAAGCGAGATTTGGCGTTAGAGTGTCTAATTCCTTTGCGGATGGCTCAAATATTCGGGAGCCTTGTGTCTATACCTGGAAAGCTATGGCTGCGAAAACACACCACCAGCCCTTACCGGCACCAGTCCAAGCTGAAGTCAGCCTCTCTTCTGTAAAACTCTTGTCACATATAAATTGGTCGTTGTATCACCCACAGTTCTCAGTTTTTCTTGAAATATTGGTTTTCCTCTGGACATCTTGGCCTGGCGGTCAGCTTCCTGAATCCCCAGCAATGATATAATGGCGCAAAATACACCCAATTTAGCTGATTGTTTATATAGTCTATATTTTTGCAATTGGTAATCATAAGATCCTAACTATGACCAAAAACCACACAATCCTACGGCCTTACCACCGCAGACCAGTCACCACAGACCAACCTCCCAGGACAAGCACAAACACTGTACCCTTTTTTCCTCTGTGAACCTTTGCTGGACCAACAAAGTAACTATAACACCATCCGATTTGCGGTTTGTGATAGTCACAAAGAGTATATAAGGGGGTATAAAGCCTTTTTTTGAGGTTTTAAAATCCTCACAATCATACAGAGCTATTCCCAAGCCTTCGCCATGACTTCTGCCCTCTTTCAGCGAATGACTTCAAAGTCGCCAGAAGTGATCCCCGCAGCAGGCACAAGCCTCCTGCTAGCGAAAATCCGGGAAAAACCCCCCCGTTGCTCCAGGAGATCCAGGGCCTACCAAAGGCTCAAGGCCTGGAAGCAAAAGTTGAAATCGACACTCTTACGCAAACATGCGGACCCAGAGCTTGAGAATCGCTCCCCTGCCGAGGGAGAGTGCCCCGTTCTCGCTCCAGCAGCTGCTGCCCTCCTGGCGGTCGCTGCCGTGGCCATGGTCCCGTCCCCTGTTCCAAAGGTCACTCTTTCCATTCCCTCTCTCCTGGCGGCCCCTGCCTCCGACACTGGCGCTGCCTCTTTTTCTATCTCCTCTCCCTCGATTCCCTCCCACTCTCCCACCAAAGTCCCCACTGTCTTCTCTCAAGTCCCCACCAAGGCTCTCAGAACACAGAGAGACATTTTTCTTGCCGACTCACCTCTCATTTCCAAGCTCAGTCTCGGGGTCCTGGTGGATACCCACGAGACTGCGCCCAGTCCAGGGCCAAAACCTCAGGCACAAAAGGCGCCCAACAGCCCCTTACTCCTTACTCCCGCGTGCAAACATGCAGCCAGTGATGTCTCTGGCTCTGTGTCCAACGCTTTGGTGCTCAACACCGGACACTTGCCTTCTAGTGTCGACTGTGGCGCCAGCGACAGCCCTGACAATTCCACCTTTGAGCCTCCCTGCCCTAAGCCCAGTCCCGAGTGTATTCCTCGGGCGGGTTTGAGAGTCGAGGTCCCGGAGGAAGGGATTTGTCTGGGTCTCGGGAGCAATGAGAAACCTGAGGGCATCTGCGAAGATGTTAGGTCTTTGGAAACTGATAGAAAGCAGCTCAAGGAAAACCCAATTGAAGCTGAGACTGTCCCCTATTCGAAGAAGGTGGAGGGGTTCTTAGAGGCTATGAAGTATAACTGCCCTGAAGCCCCCACCGGATACAGATGGCCAGAAGACTGTGAGCGCTGTCTGTACACCGCCGGATCTGAGGACAGTGTCAGTTCAGGGTACGACTCCGACTCCCGGTATGATGAGTACGAGGAGCAGTTCGAGCTGCGCTCCAGGGTCAAAAAGCTTGCAAAAGCCAAGGCCAGACAGCGTTTTGGCCATAAGGCCCCCAGAACCAGAAGAAAAAAGCGCCTGGTGTGCAGACTTCCGGGTGCTTGGGACGCTGTCAACTGGTGGGACTTTGAGGTTCCTGATGCTGACCGTGTAGACAAAGGCGGGCAATTTGAAAACAAAACCTGGGGAATTGGGGGGAGCAAAGAAGACAAAATCTGCCCTAAGCAAAACAGGCCAAATCAAGAGAAAGAACCGAGCGGCAAGCTCTCCGACGAATTCACCCCACTTTTTGAGGAAAGCGTCGAGTTAGCCCCTGAATACGAGAGCTTTGAAACTGTCCAGAGAATCGATGTGGGTTCCGAGTACGAGTACCGTTACTGCCAGTGCACTGATGAAGAAACTGAGGACACCTCAGACTTCTCAGAGTATGACTCTCGGTACGAGGAGTATGAGGATGCCCGTGAGCGGCTTCCCAGGACGAAGAAACTCGAGAAGGCAAAGGCTGCGCAGGTCTATGCTCAGACAGCCTTTAAAAGCTCCACGGGAAAGGCGAGGAAACATAATTTCAGGGGGAGCAGGAGATACCATTCCAGGGCCCCTCTCCCGGAATTGAGAATGTGAGATGTTGATATACCCTTGCCGCTCATTCTGTTGGTGGGTGTATGCTTGTGGGGTTACTGATGGCGGAAACTGCTTGGAGATGTGTCGATACCGTCAGCCACCGCCAGCTCATAGTGGGTGGGCACTCACTGTGATCCAGTGGTCTATTTAGCAATTTGAATATATGATAAAGTGGTTGTAGGCTAAAAGCCGCGCTTCTGGAGGTTATCCGCTATGTCAAGATACAAGGCCACCGCGTTAAATTTAGGCTCTTTTCTGAAAAAAAGCTTGTCCACAGCGGTCCTGGCTCGGTTGGTCCAGTTGATGAGGTCCAAATGGTCCACCTCATCAAGAGTGCCCAAATACTCGCCCCATTTGGCGCTCTCCACACTGACCAAGCCGTCGTTATCCAAGGAGGCAATCTGCTTCTTCTTGGACCGCCGAAGCCTTCCTCGAACGATCTCCCACGTGGGAAGGAAAACGTTGTACCAATGGGGACGGAACCGGGCCCCATACGAGAAGTAGGCCACATCGGGGTCATCTCTCACCGACTGGTTGAATTTGACTAAGCTTCCGGTGGTAAGCTCAGCAATGGAAGGCGGGACCATTTTGTTCAAGAGTTTCCGGCCTCGCAAGAGCTCGATGATGAAGTCCGCACACTCAGACCCGTGATGAGGGGTCGATATGGTGGTGAGACTGGCCACCTTGTAGTTGCGGTGCGGCATCTGCAGTATGAGGTACCGGCAGTCGAGTCCCCCCATCGAGTGGGCAATCAAATTGACTTTTATTTTGGTGTGGGATTCCTTGAAGGTCTGTGAAGAGGGCAGCGAAGTCGTTAAATCACGCCGGGCATCCGCTGCCGGACTGCTTGCTAGACTCGGCGCCGAGGCTGGGACACTCTCTCCTGTCTCCGCCCCCTGGTTGTAGATGGTGCTCTCGCTCTCAGACTTTCGAAGCTCCTTGCACTGGGCCTCAATGAACTCGTCAAGCTGGGCCGCCCGGTCGTGGATCGTCCCGAAGGCCGGCACCCGTGCCGTCAACACGGTGGACCCTATGGCCTCGAGGGCCTCCTTGATCC
This sequence comes from Chernovozyma palmyrensis, assembly GCA_030558275.1. NCBI lineage: Eukaryota > Fungi > Ascomycota > Pichiomycetes > Serinales > Debaryomycetaceae > Chernovozyma > Chernovozyma palmyrensis. The sequence continues at coordinate 74,227 of JAJMSF010000025.1, forward strand.
CGTACCAGTAGTCCACCTTCAATATGCCACCTTTGAGCACTTTCTCGACCCTTGGATGCCTGGGGATGATCGAGAGCTCATCAAACCCCGAGAATCCGTGGCAGAGCACGATCGGATACTGCGGGGCCTGGTACTTCTCCCGTAGCGAGCTGAACTGGTCGGTGATGACCTTGTCCTGGAGCTTGACAACGCTCTGAAACCGCTGGAACTGCTGGAATCTCTTGGGAGATACTGCCGCTTTGGCGAGTCGATTGAGCCCTAACATCTGGTCCTTTAAGTGCAAGCTGTGGACGGGCCCTGGCTTTATTTTGCTGAGCACGTGAATTCCTCAAATTTCAGGAGCAAGTAGCCGAATCTCCTAAACTCAAATCTCGAGTTCCAGAACACCTCAGTGTCTAAGAATATTTCCACTACATCTTCTACTCATCGAGATTCGTTACTATGTACCAGCTGATCTGCCCCGAATAATATGCCTCTGGCTATCTATTTGGCACCTTTCACACCATTAGCGGCTTCTTCGCGCTTAACGCTACTCTTAAGCTCTTTTTGCCCCTATCTCCCACTGATGCTCTTTACCATCATCTCTTTCACAGGCCCAATCATATTTAACGACTTCATTCCAAATCCTCTGAGCGCCACTATAGGCAGCCAGTCGGTGGAAAAAATTTTGTACAACTTGTCGCAGACGCCGATCAACATGTGGTTGGCGGGCCATTGATTGCTGGTGTAAGGCTCCAACACAAGGGGCGAGCCAATGTCCAAACCGCGGGTCATTCCTTTTTCTATGGCCTCCACTAACGCTGAGACGTCCCCCTGGCCCATGTTGAGGCCCTGGCCGGCCAACGGGTGCACTGTGTGTGCCGCATCCCCCACAAGAGCCACCCGCGACTCGGTGTAGGTGTCAGCATGGGACATCTTCAATGGAAATCTGGCCCTAGAGTTCTCAATGACTTCCACCAAAGGAAGCGGGTAATTTTCCTCAAGATTGTCGGGGTTCAATTTGGAAAGCCGCCACTCGATATCCTCAAGCACCGTGAGGTCGTTGGGGTCTTTCTTCAATTTCTCATACATGAACTTGAGGTTTGGCTCCTCTAGCGTCATGGCAGCGTTCACAAGCAGCGGGAAAATCTCGGGACTGGTTTTCAAAAGAATCTCCGAGAGCTCGGGGGTTGAAGACCACACGATCGTGGCGTTGTCCTCAGACAAAGGCAAGATGGCGAGTGGACCAGTGCTCAAAAATCTCTGCCATCCGATCGTTCTGGTATCTTCAAATTCGTACTTCATGGTAGCCACAACTCCAAAACAGTCGTAGCCCCATCCTCTGGACTCAATTCCAGCGAATTTACGCACAGGAGAATTGTAGCCGTCCGCACCCACAAGCAAGCGAGTCTGCAAAGAAGTTCCATCCGAAAGCTCTACCACAGGCCAGTCAAGTCCCAGAGCACTCCCTTCATCCCCTGTTTCAATCCGCACCACCTTGGTGTTGTCCAAAACCTCTGGAGCTATCTCTTTCAGGCCCTCGGCCTCTGACAGCTCGCGGCTCAACTCTTCGATTCGTTGAAGCAACGAGCTCTGAATGTTGATATTTTCCGCCATTACCGCCAAGTACCCACTGTCCACAGTGCTGCCGTCAAATTCTATACGCGTGGAGCCATCCTGGGCATCGTAGGCGATGATATTGTTGTAGAGTTTGACTCGGTCTTGCACCATCCATTGCCAGCTTCCGATCTTTTCGTGCATGAATTCCACCGATTTGGGAGTAAGGGACACCACCCGGTTTGTATAGTTCTCTGGGGTATCTATGGCAAATTTCCGGACCGAATCCAAGGAACCGCCCTCGATGAGCGTGCAGTTGAGCGCTCTGGTGACTGGGGAGCTTTTCAAGGCTGCGAGGAGCGACAACCCGGCGGGGCCGCCTCCAATGATCACCACATCGCGCAATTGGGGGGCCAGAGCCTTTGCCACGGTGGCGAGATGGCGTCTAATAAACATGGGCTCTAAGTCTATGGAGTGAAGGCGAAGAGCGTCGCTCGTTGCTTCTCGTACGAGCACCCAGTGGGCCAATCTTAAGCGGCACGTGACATGACATCTAGGCTCTTCGGCCCTTCTATGGCTACACCAACAGCTAGAGCCCTTGAACGGACGAATGTTCAGATCTACACTTCGCCCATTGTTGTTATTTTTGCCAATTCTTTTGGTTTATCTATAGTTTTTTAACGCTTTCACTCTCTTCGTTGTGTGGCTCACTCCGTGCGCTGTCTCTTTGCTCCTCCCTCTTCCTCGTCGCTGATATCCAAAGGCTCGCCCTCTGAACTATCCTCCTCATCGTCCTCGTCCTGAGAGTTCCCAGGCAAGGCCTCCGTGTAATATTTGACCGCATAGGGAAAGACGTTTTCCACAATGAGTCTGGCCAAGTCCTCGCCGCTGCGGAACTCCTTGCCGGGTTTCTTTCCCGTCCAGGCGAAAAAGGCAAAAAAAGATTTCATCCCCAAACGGTAGTCCTTTTTGTGCTTTGCTGTCATAGATTCTCCCTTTCTTACCGTCTGGTTCTTGATAAACTCGGGGTTTATCGCGCTCAATTGCTCCGGCCATTGCACCGACACCAGTGTTGACACAAGCCTCTCCTCGCCTTCTTCTATTATAGTTTGAAATCTCTTGCTAATGGTCTGTTCTGGTACTAATTTGCCACCAAATGAGATAATGAGCGAGAAGTCCCGAGGGTTGACATCGTCGGAGTCGTTCACAGCCGCCTCGTACTCAACGTAGATATCGGTGATATCCTCCAAGTATTTTAAGTCTTCTGTACTTATATACTCGGCAAAATCGTCGTTTTCGGCTAGCACAATGTACCAGAATGTGGGGATCTTCTTCAAGATCTGTCTCCGTTTCTCGTAGATGCTCTGGGTGTTTCTGATCCGGAAGAGATCTGCCTTCCTCTCAGCAGCGTCCATCTCTTTTTCGCATTCTGCCAACCCAAGCAAATTGGCCTCGAGGGCCTTGATTTCAGCCTCTTCTGACATCGTGGTGCTGTGGGGATGTAGTAGCTCAGTATTGTTCTGAGATGTGGGTGGTCTTGGGTCTGCGCGCTGGGACCGAGTGAAAGTTTGTGCCTCAGCACTGGCGCCCAAAAGACCTCCCACGTAAACCAAATTGGCACAAACTTTCCCAGCCCCACGTCTACATCACTTGCTTCCCAAGAATTGTTTCTTTACCCTTTCATATGCCCCAGTCCGACAGGGGTCATGGACTCATGTTGACGTGCTCGCACTTACGCTACAGTCCCAAGACTACGCACAGCTCCCGGCGATGACCCGTCTATTCCTATGCTGTGGCCATAAAGCCTATCTTCCCGCCCGTTTGGCCCTCCGACTCATTTCTGGAAGCTTGAAGGGCACCTTGAGAGAAGCAATCTTGTAGGTGCTAGCTGAAGCCTTTGGTATGCCGAATGCCTCTGCCTGGCCCACGGTGGCGGGCTTCACGGTGGCACCGAGCGTCTTGAAAAGGATCACCAACCTTGTAGGCTTCATGTTCAACTCGTTCGCCAACGGGGATAACTCCACCAAGAAATTGTCAATGTGGAAGATTATGGCGAGCAAATAGCACAAGAGCTTGTCCTCGTGGTGTGGATCTATGATGAAGGACTTGTCCTTGGATTTTCCAAATTGGGAGGCTCTGGAGATGGTGAATCTGTCCAAAATACCATCAATGAGTGCCTCCGCCGGTTTGTTTCCCAATCTGGTGAGCAAAGTCTCTTTGTCCTTCACTCTGCGGTTATCGTACACCCCGAAAAGAAGTGAAGCGTAGTACAAAAGCTGCAATTTTTCGGTGCTGCCGCTGGAAATAACCTTCTCGAGCCTCAGTGCCACGTATCTGGACTTTGAGTAGGGCAATAACTCCAATTTCTGGCTCAATTCGGGCGTGGATGCCTCCAAAAGAGGACCAACCCGCAAATAGCTCCACTCGTTCTTCGGTATGATGCTGTACCATGAGTAGATGTCCTCCACGTTGGTGGCTTCGACATTGGCAAGGGGCGTGGGCCTGTTTTCAGGTGCCACATTTTCGATTTCGGCGCGTGTAGGAAGCTGCAATGTGGAAACAGCCACCGAGTCCACGATGTCCACCTCCACGTCCTGGAGCTTGTCGGAGTCGATTCTGTTTTTTTCGAAGTTGGCAATGGCGGATTTGGCCTTTTTCGTTCCGAAAGCTTCTCCCAATGCATTTCTCTGGTCGACATTGCGGACTCCGCTCTGTTTCACCCGAGGGCCCAGGAAGCGCTTCTTGCTCTTGGCGATCACCTTCCCAGTGACAAAGGGTGAGCGGAATAGGTCCACTGACTTGTGGACGGGGTCGTACACTGCCACCACGTACTCACTGGGCTCGTCGGCGGTTATGGAGTCGCCCTCATACACGAGGGTATCGCTCAGCCCGTGGATGAGGAAGTTGTCGCTCTTCTTTTTGTGCTGGTAGAGGTCGAACTCGGTGGCAGACGGCACCTGGAGGCCGTTGAAAAACGAGCCCACCACCACCAGCGGTTTCTCGGAAAAGCTTGCAACTCTTACCTCGGAGGCTGTGTTTTGCGCCATGTTGCGATGGGGTCAGCAAGGAGTCGGTGAAGGTCAAGAGGAGCCAGCGGGTGGGTGCGGTCTAGGCTTGAGGAGGCCTCGCATCGCAGAAAATTTTAGTTGGTGCGGGTGTAGGGGTGAAGAAGATGGCTGCTGGGGTCGCTGTCAGTGCGGCCTAAGCTCGTCCTCTGCTCGGACTCTGCTCCTGACCCTGCTCCTAGCACCAGCTTTTGGTTCCAGCTCCTAGGTCCTGGCGACTTCTGCTCTCAACCGCAAGCACACGCCCAGCTCACACGCTGTCCACATCAATGGCCCCTTCTATACGACGGACCCACTACGACGTCTTGGGCATAGAGCCCTCCGCAGAGACCCCCCTCATAAAGCGAGCGTACCGAGAGCTCCTCCTCAAGCTTCACCCCGACAAAGGAGGACCTGCTTTGTCTCTGGATGTGCCGCAGATCTCGGCCCTACAGGAGGCGTACCGGGTGCTTGTGGACCCAGATCTCCGTCTGCAGTACGACAACGATCTCACCAAGTCGCTCAGGGCACATGGAATCACCCGGGAAGCGCAGGGCCTAGACGTCTACAGCTTGGAAGATTTTGACTACGACGAGATATGGACGCGAACGTGTCCCCGGTGCCAATTTCCTCGTTCCATGTGTCTTACCGAGCGAGACTTGGAGCAGGGCTCTGACGATGGCGAGGGAGGCTTGGAGTTGGCGGTCCAGTGCACCAGCTGCAGTTTGTGGATCAAAGTGCGGTACATTGAGGCAGAATGAGGCGAGAGAAGTGGGGTGAAGTGGGGGGTGCTCTAGAAGGACCGGCATCTCCAACGGTTGTCACCTTCTGTTCCTCTGGTCCTCTGGTCCTCTGGTCCTCTGGTCCTCTGGTCCTCTGGTCCTATCCTCGCACCCCCTGACCTTCGATCCTCTGTTCTCTAGCTCTTTGACCTCGCCCCTGACCTTTCACCCGGCCGCTCTCTTATCATATGATAGCATATTATTGCATTATACAGTCTAGATGGAAAATTAGCAAAATGACGTGTAGCGGTTTGAGAGATCAGCTGACACAGGGCACGACTCCCGAGTCAACACCCCCAGTACTCGGCTAGAGCATCCCAGAGCGCTTGGCCCGCTCGTACCGCGCCTTGACCTTTCGCTCCGGCCACATCTTCTCCGCCTCCACCACCGCGCTCAACGCCTTGGCCATGGTCTCGTGGTCGCTCATCAAGCTCACGTGGCCGTAACTGCTGGCAAACTTCCCCACGAGCTGCCCACGACCCGTGTCGGCATCGTAGAAATCAAAGCCGACCGTCTGTGGCAAGAGCCACTTCTGGTGAATGACTCCGTCCCCGTGCCCGTAGTAGAAATGATAGTAGTCGCCGTCCTTGATGTCCTGCGGACTGTTCACGAGCGAGCCCCGTACCGAAGGCACGTGGTTGCCGTACACCGTCACCAACGGCGGATACAAGTCCTCAAGCTCTGGGTCGTACGGAAAGCCCAACAAGAACTCCTTGGTGCGCTTTAAAGTTTCCGAGAGGTACTCGTAGGCCTGCGAGAACAGAATGGCAAAGCCGTCCGAGTCGCTGGACCCGCTCATGAACAGCGGAAGCGACAAGCGCGTGTTTTCAGCGGTGATGGAGGCGTCCGACGAGGTGGACTCCTGGCGCTGCAGCTTGTTCCAGGACCGGGTCATTGACATGGGGCTGCAGTTGCGCAACTTGCTGAGCGCGTTGATGCCGGGGAGCGAGAAGCTGTCGTGGAGCAGAAAGACCGAGTCAAAGCGGGGCGATTTGACGGGGGCGAGGGTGGAGCTGGGCGAGAGAGCGGCCGATTCTTGGGGCGGTGGCTGGGTCGAGATGTTGGCGCGCTCAAGCGTGGGCGGGCTCTCCACAGCAGAGGGCGCAGAGTCCTTGCGCAGCACGCGCGTGCTCAGGGAGCCCAGTGAGGTCTGAGACCCCTGGGGTGTCTGGTTCTCCTGGGATGCCTGGGTACCCTGGGATGTCTGGGTCCCCTGCAATGCCTGGGTCCCTCGGGATCCTTCCAAGCGCTTCTCGCGCTCTCGGCGCTCTTTGGACACCAAGGGGCTGAGGTTGTACTCGACCCAGGTCTCGGGGTCAAAGTAGTCCAAAATGTAGGGCTCCTGCGTGGTTCTGTTCACAAATAAACGGCCACTCAACGGGAGAAAGTTGAAGCTGGAACGCATCATGAAGTTGGTCTCAGGGGTCAAGATTTTGTCGGAGAAAAGGACCGAATCGCCGAAGCGAATGGGCCCCAAGACGTTGAGACACTCGCTGGGACAGCCCACGTACACAAGCGAGCGGAAGAGCTCCGGCCGCCGCTGGAGCAACGAGTGCGCGATCATTCCGCCCATAGAGTGCGCCATGACAATCAGCGGCTCTCCCGTGGTGCGGTAGAGGTCCTCGAGCAAATCCTCGAGCTGGGCCGCAATGATGTCGCCCAGGAGCCGCCAGTCGTAGCCAAAGTCTCTTATGTTAACCCGCGGGTTAGCGTCAAGCTTTTTGAAAAGCCTCTTGCTGATGTCCACAGGCCCCACGTTTTTCATCATCCCGTCGGGGTAGATGGTCTGCGCAGCGGCTAATTCGTCTTCGCGGGTCGGCCCCAAGAGCAAATTGATCTTCCGGAGATGGAACCCCGCCTTGAGCGGAACCCACAAGCGTTTGTGGGTGCGGGCGTCGCGGAGGGTAGAGCCTCGGTAGCCCCCTAGCATCACCACGTGCCCCTCGAGCTCCGCAAACACTCGGTCGTAGCTCTGTGTTTTGTCCTTCTTGCGGATCGGGTTGATCCCGCTCACACTGCCCACGATCAGCTGCTTCATGGCCCGGAACCGCGTGTCATCAGTGCCCTTGTACCGCAGAAAATACTTGGCCTCCTGGAGGGTGTTGAGGGTCTCGTGGCGTTCCAACTTCAACCGCACGATCTCTGGCGTGTACTCATCATCCTCCCGTGGCTCCACGTGTGTTGGACTGATGAGCGGGATGTGAATGTCCTCTCGGAACTCCTTGATCAGTCGGTACAAGTTGGACCGGATATTGGAGAGCCCGCCGAAGGGGAGCGAGAAAGAGAAAACTTTCTGGGTCTGGGACGTCGACTCCACGGGCTGCTCGTGCTCGATGGAGGGGGCAGTGGCCGCGCCTGCTTTGTTGGTGGTGGTCTCAGCGGGGGCCCGGGGAGGACTGGCCGGGCCTTGGGGAAAACGCCCTGAGTCCCCCCCTGGAACGCCCAATTCTCCCACATCGGTCGCCGATTCCGTCCCCGATAGCTCCTCTGCCTCGTAGATCGTCGCCGAGCTGCTCGGTGTGACGTGTGCTCCTGCCTGTGTCGAGTTACGGGAATGCTCCTCCTTCTCTCCGCCTCGCGGGAAGTATCGCACCGGGTCCTCGTCGTCTCTGTCGCCACTGGCAAGATCCACTACGCCGCCGGGGTAGAGCTCGTCGATAGAACTCCCGCCTACCATCGACTGCACCTCAGAGCGTGAGAGCTGGCGGTGGGGTACCTTGGGCATGGGTGCGGTAGAAGGGGGCGAGCTTTCGATCTCGAAAGAATCGTCCGAGTCAGACGACTCCAGCGCCAGGTTTCTGTCTGAGCTCATCTTGGAGTCATGCAATAGGTCCGAAAGTGTAAATTGACTGCGAAGGGATGGCGGGCAGCTCTGGGTGTGCGGGCAAAAGCCGGGGCTTTTGGGAGATGCTGGGAGATGCTGGCGGAGAGTCTGGGGAGAAGTTGGCGGAGATCCTGCGCTGAAAAATGCGCTGTGACCTGTGCTGCCAAATTGTGCTGCCAAATTGCGCTGTCAAAATGTTCTGTGATGTGTGTGAAGGGGCACGATCTTTTGGATTGGATCGGGTAACGGGCGATGAAGTGCTGTGGGGCAGTCTTGGCGGGACTTGTGGCGTTGATATAGAGTGGCTGATTGGCGGGCGCGATCTGAACTTACCGCAGAATAGGCGCCCTGCTGCGCCGAGCTCCTGTGCACACACTAGCGCCAGCTCTTGTTCCCCACGCTATCGATGAGAACGTTAGGGCTACAACGCTCATGCTCGTGACAATAAGCTGCCATGGCACATAGCGCAGCTTACAATGCCTGCCGGTACCTTCTGCACATTTGGAATCTTCGATAGGGGGCTGAGCCTCCTGATCCTCTTGGCCTTCCGAGCTCACACTCAAGGGATCTCACACTTAAGGGAGCTCACACTTCACGGCTCTCACTGTCACATGGGCCGGCACATCTCCTGCATCTCGAGTTATGGCTCCGGTCCCCGATGTCTGGCCCGTGCCAGTTGAGACTGTGTGCCAGGGAGGCGTTGAGGGGTGCCAGGACGGTACGTCTTAGCGAGTAGCAATTATTGCAGCAGTTGTTAGCCCTCAGGTCTGGAAAAGCTCTCAGCTCTGAGCTCTCAGCGCCTGTTCCTAGCTCGGCGCCCCGTTGCAGAACCCAGCCAGTGCACAGTCCAAGAGCTTATGGAATTCAGCTACCCCCCCTCTCTGTTTCTCTACTGACCCCCTCTCTTTCTGCTTTTCTCTATTCTCCACATCTGGAAATTTTCCTTGAAGAGCTCTATAGCGCTGTGAGCCAATTGCACTGGTCGATGTCACCGTGCAAACATCAAAACATGTCTTACACAATAGCCTAAAATAGATTCCTTTACGGGCTTCTCGTGAATTACGGTATTTATTTCTCCTTCAGGCAATGCGAGTGCTCGTGCTCACGGCTGAAGAGGATGGACCAGAGCAATTTTCTGTGTAATGAGGAAGCGTCCCATACTACCTTCATAGTGTCATCGAGAGCTTCTTGCAACTGGCTCAGTGGTAATTCAAATCCACCATTTCAGCTCTGAAGACATACGTAATCGTCAGTTTTAGCTACTCAGCCATTCGAAAAATAAGGTCGCGTAAGGAACAGAGAAGGCTATGAATAGCCTATGTGGAACCATAAACGGCTTCTCTGTCCGGAAAGAGCCTAGTATTGCCCAATCATGGGCACTCCACCATTTTGCGATATTTACGCTGGAACAGCCCCTTCTATTCTAAATGCCTTACGCCAGCTATGCAGCTGAGCACAAGTTTTCCTTGGAGCTTATGTCTTCCTCGAGCTTCTGCCTACCACATATCAGGAATCTACTTCTGATTCGGCCGGAATGGCCCCCTACTTATCCGGTAGCGAGTGCCTCGTGCCTAATAACCGTCGCACCCAATTAATTGAAAACGTGGTAAGCGCGAAACGTGGGCTGAAATTGCCCTAAGCGAACAAAGAATGCTGCTGTTACGGCGGAAAACCCTAATTACGTCCCTCACCAACGTGTAAATGAGTAATTATATAAATAGAGGGCAGCCCAGCGGCGGGCGCCTTTGTAGTACTAAGATAACACTGTTCTTCTAACCTGCCCCTGTGTCAACGCCTAGCTCCCCCGCGCGAGCGCCTAAGTACCAGCCATGGGCTCCCAAAGAAAGGGCTCCTTGGCCCTCACCGCCATAATCCTCGCCTCCATAGTCGCTTCGTTTCTCTTTTTTTTCGACAGTGTCAACCAGTTCTACGATACCCTAAATGAGCTTGAATTGGACTATTTCCTCCCGGTAGACAGGCCCAAAGAGCTATTGGAAGGCTCCAATGACGGGTTGCCCAGCCAGCTCTTCGACTTCAAGTTGCGCTCCCTCAATATCCGTGCCGATACCCATCACAGGTTCCCCCATGAGAGACACTGGAAGCACAGGCGGCACGACTTGATCAGCAGCCTCCTCAATTTGGACGAATCCATTCCCACCATCATTGGACTCCAGGAGGTGAAGCACCACCAGCTCAAGGATATCATCGAGGGTATGAACGGTAAGCCCCACAACGGAAAATCGTACCCCTGGACCCACTACGGAGTGCACATCGAAAATGGCCGCAAAAGAGGCGAGTCGGCGCCCATAATATACAACTCAGACGAATGGTTGCTTCTCAACGGGACCTACAGGTGGCTCTCAACCAATCCTACGCGACCGGTCAAGTCTTGGGGCGCCTCCAAACTCAGAATGGCCACATTTACCACCTTCCAGAGCAAGAGCTTAGGCCATTGCATCAACGTCATCAACACTCATTTCGACCATAAAAGTGAGCGGGCCAGAACCCATTCGGCCAAGCTCATTGTCGAATGGGTGAGACAAATCCCCAACGATTTCCCCACCTTTCTCGTGGGCGATTTCAACACCTTCAACGACGAATATCCCTATGCTACGCTTGCGGGATTGTTGCAGGATGCCAATGTGGAGGCTGGTACTCATCTTAACGAAACAGACATAACTTACACCGGCTTTGGGAGTGACGAGCCAGGAAGCACCGTGGACTACATCTGGTCTTTTGCACGGGACCCTTCCCAGCTCAAAGTAGCGAGCTTTGCCGTTTTCTCGAACGAGGTGGACGGCGAGCGTTTCTCGGACCACAGACCTTTAGAGGCGCAGTTCCACATCTCCAACGGCCTCAATTTTAGGGCGGCATAGATTATAGATACTACACTAATGATAAATGTGCAAGTAAGGATATGGAGGGTGAATAGGGTGTGGGATAACTGCGTGTGATGGGGGGAGGACTGGGTGCGAGGTAACTGGCCGGAACGAGGCACTTGAGTGTACAAAATAGACACAGGTAGCCAAAATAAAGCTGGACTGTAGAATCGACAATTTCAGTGCAGAATCATCAATTTCACTGTAGAATCGACAATTTCATATCGAGTGGGAGGTAAAACAAGGACGCTCTGGAGGAATCACTAGCGAGAGAGACTGTTGGCAAATTCCAACTTGCTTCCCTTTTGGGCAGTCAAGATCCCCGTTTTGTGCTCAGTGCTGAGCGCTACAAAACGCAGGCGTTTGCCATCGAGGTCCAGTTTCTGAACCACCATGACCTCGTTGGCTCTTAGAGGGGCCTCGATTCTAGAGCGCCGTATGGTGCCTGTAATAGCGAGGCGCTGTCTGCTGCGTCCTCTTGGCAGCGCAATCGTGGCGGTGTCTCGAGCTTTGCGGCCTGTCCGCTCGTTCCAGACATCGGCCTCAAGAGCCAACAGCTCGAAAGATGACGCCAAAGACGGCATAGTGGAACGCATGCTCAAGCGTCTTATCCCCCTTCCACAGAAGCTACCTCTTTCTAGCTTTCCAGGTGTCGATTTCACCGACGCCCACCAGGTACTGGAGCTCGCCAAATTATTGGAGTACATGGTTCCAGCTTACCAGAAGGAGCTCAAAAACCACATTGACTCAGAGGTGGATAGTGTGGCCGTGATGGAAAAGTTCCAGCGTGGCTTTGAGCAGCTCCATCCCGGGCTGAAGGTGTCGCCGTTGACCATAGTGAGTGCATGGGCCGTGATCTTGCTCTTGAGCAGCCACCCAACGTCGTGGGAAAATCTTCCTCTCGGTGACGAATTTGTCGACAGCCTCAAGAGATTTTACGTTCTTAACGGCAAGGCCTCGGCCACAGAAGCGGCGCAGATTTTCGATGTTCCCGTGCCGCTTGTGGAGAGTTGGTACCGGCTCTTTGGGACCCTCGCAACCGTCCCGAAAAACTTGAAAGGAATGGCTGTTTCCCCGGAGCAGCTCTTCCGTTTCACCGGCGGGGGTGCGAAGTCCCAGAAAGCGAAGGGCCCGGAATCGAATGGACTGCCAGAGGACTCTGCCAAAGAAGACCCTAAGAAAAGCGACCCGGAAGCGCCCAAATTCAAAGAATTTGACTTCAATTTTGGCAACCCCGAGTTCAACAAGTACTTCTTACTTTCCTTATCGATCGTTCTCTTTGGCTACTTGTTGGCGTCCAATTCGGTCGATAATAACCACGAGGTCTCGTTTCAGGACTTCACCACAAAGTTCCTCAGCAAGAACTACGTCAAGAGAATTGTTGTGGTCAACAACAAGACCGCCGTAATTGAATTGAACGAGCACGGGGCCCAGCAGTACCCACGCGCGGTTAACAGCTTCTACTTCAACATCGGGTCGGTCGAAACTTTTGAGAGAAACTTGCGCTCTGTTCAGGACGAGCTCAAGATTGAAGACCAAATCAGGGTGCCAGTAGTGTACATTTCCGAGGGAAGCACTGCCAAGATGCTTATTAACTTCCTCCCTACGCTTTTGTTTTTGGGTGCAATCTATTATATGACCAAAAAGGCAGGCGTGGGCGGCATGGGAGGTCCCCTTGGCTTCGGCAAGTCCATCGCCAAAAAATTCAACCAAGAGACAGACGTCAAGATCAAATTCAAAGACGTCGCGGGAATGAGCGAGGCAAAGGAGGAGGTGATGGAGTTTGTCAAGTTTTTGCAGAATCCAGAGAAGTACGAGAAATTAGGAGCAAAGATTCCTCGCGGTGCCATTTTGTCAGGTCCTCCTGGTACAGGTAAGACTCTTTTGGCGAAGGCGACGGCTGGCGAGGCAGGCGTGCCCTTTTACTCCGTTTCCGGTTCGGAATTTGTGGAAATGTTCGTTGGTGTCGGGGCGTCCAGAGTTCGTGATTTGTTCAAAACAGCGCGCCAGAATGCTCCCTCAATCATTTTCGTTGACGAAATCGATGCCATCGGTAAGCAGCGGTCTAAGGGCAATGCCAGCGGCTCCAATGACGAGAGAGAGACCACTTTGAACCAGCTTTTGGTGGAAATGGACGGATTTGATACTAGCGATAAGGTGGTAGTTCTTGCCGGTACGAACAGATCCGATATCTTAGATAAGGCGCTCTTGAGACCAGGCAGATTTGACAGACACATTTCCATTGATAACCCGGAGTTGCAGGGCAGAAAGGAGATTTTTGATGTGCATCTTCGCAAGATTCACATGGTGAAAGACATTGATGAGGATTTGTCTGGGCGCTTGGCCGCCTTGACACCAGGGTTCCTGGGTGCAGACATTGCCAATGTGTGCAACGAGGCCGCTTTGATTGCGGCCAGATTCAATGCCGAGGCTGTTTCTTTGAGGCACTTTGAGTTGGCTATTGAAAGAGTCATTGGCGGAATTGAGAAGAAGTCAAAGCTTTTGAACGACGAGGAACAGAAGGTCGTTGCATACCACGAGGCTGGGCATGCTATTTGCGGCTGGTACTTGAAGTATGCGCTGCCCTTATTGAAGGTATCTATCATTCCCAGAGGCCAGGGAGCACTTGGGTATGCTCAGTACCTACCACCGGACCAATATCTCTTGTCCACGCTTCAGTTGACAGACAGGATGGTTATGACCTTGGGTGGCCGTGTTTCCGAGGAGTTGCATTTCAAGTCGGTCACCAGTGGAGCCCATGACGATTTCAAGAAGGTCACAAATATTGCACAACAGATGGTGATGCGGTATGGAATGTCCCCCAAGGTGGGATTTGTTAACTATGCGGACACGAGAGATAGTGATGATTTGACAAAGCCATTCAGCGAAGAGACCAACAGAGTGATCGATGAGGAGATCCAAAGAATCGTCCGCGAGTGCTACGACAAGTGCAAGCAAATCTTGACGGAGAGATCTAAAGAGGTCAAATTGGTGGCGGAAGAGTTGCTCAAAAAGGAGTTCATTACCAGAGAGGATATGATCAGATTGCTTGGAAAGCGTCCCTTCCCAGAGACCAATGATGCCTTTGACAAATACTTGGACTCGAAGCCTGCGTTCAAGGATATTCAGCCCAATAACGAGCACCGGGACTCGGATGTGGAGTAGGGACGTGAGATGGGGAATCGGTGTGCACAAGACGTTACTTTTGCATTAGAAACATGTATATAAGGATAAATAATGTACAAAGACTAGGAGAGATATTAGGGGCGGAATATGCGCTCAAGTGCGCGCTATTTGGGGCGCTAATTTAGCGGCTGAATGCTGGGCTCACGCTCAGCCAGGTCGTGTCCCTCACGCTCGTCTCAAAACATTGACCACTGAACGCAAGCTCTAGCCAGCAGTCACAGCTATCACCCCCACAATGTCACGCAGAGGAACACGTGGACGTCCCCCCAAGCGCGGCGGTATAGGCAGGGGAAGGCCTGGCAGGCCTAGCCGTCAAGAAATCGAGGAGCGCGAGCGTCTTGCGTCCTTGGAGGGTTCGAAGAAGCGCAAGGCAGAAGACGAAGGGGACACCTCCTTCGTTGGCGACGTGGACGATTCCGCAGATTTTGAGGTGGAAGCGAATCCGGTAGAGGGCGATGATGATGACGACGATGATGGTGAGGAGGAGGAAGAGGAGGAGGATTTGGACGATGACGACCAGCCCAAGAACGAAGATGGCGAGGACGAGCAGCAGCAGCAGGCAGAGAAGAAGTTCCCCAAGCGCAGAGGCCGCAAGAAGATGAAGTTGATTCTAAGCGATGCGGGTTATTTAGACGAGGATGGCAACCCCATGAACATCGTGGGCGACGAGATTGTCCTTGAAGACGAAGACCCCAAGGGAGTGGCCAAAATCGACGAAAATGGTAATCTCAAGGATGGCAGAGTGTTCAGAATGAAAACTTTCACTTTGCTTGATAAGGGAGACAAGTTGTACATGGTTTCAACGGAGCCAGCGCGTCTTGTGGGGTTCAGAGACTCGTACTTGTTGTTCAAAACCCACCGCACGTTGTTCAAAAAAGTGTGCACCCACGAAGAGAAAATGGACTTGATCAATCGCCACATTATACCTAACTCTTACAAGGGTAGATCTGTGAATTTGGTCACTGCCAGGTCCATTTACCGCGAGTTTGGAGCCAAGGTCATTCGCGATGGTAAGAAGGTGATAGACGACTTCTGGGAAGACCGGGCACGGGAAAGAGGTGACGTGGAGGGCGAGTATGCCGATCCGGCTGAGCTCTACAACATGAGACACGGGACTTTGGGTCTCGGCGGTCCTGGTATTCCTGGTGGAGATCCGGGCTCCGTTTCTGGCGGGACGCCCGCTGCTGGAGCTTCTAATGCCGCCATTGCCTCCACAGCTCACGTCAGGTATCAGACAGATCCCACGTGGATGTACCAGATCATCACGCAGACTATTTCCTACAACAGAAGACTTCAGGAGGAGAGATCCGCAGTGTATCAGGGTGTGAATGACGTCTACACGGGCCTCAGTTTTCTCCCGCAAAGCACTCAGCCCACCAAGGTCGAGGTCACTAAAGTCTCCGGGCCCTCTGACGATGGCTCTATTACCACCAGGACCGTCTTTTACGACAGGAACATCCGCAGAAAAGTCACAGGCTTGAAGGGAGTGTCGCCTGACATCTTCGCTGAAGTAGACCCTGAGGTCCGCGAGGCGATCCTTGAGCAGCAGGAGTACGAGAGGAGTGTCTAGGGGGTCTATTGTATAGGAACTAGTGTATATTAGAACATGATAATGTTACATCGTATGAAGTATTTAATTACTCGTACTCTTCGTCTTGCAGATCCATGGACTCCATGGATTCGTCTTTGGAAGTGCGTCGCTTCATGTGTGCCCTGAGCTCAAAGTCAACCTTCGTCTTTCTTCTCCCCACATGGACGGTGATATCGCCTTCTTCCACCACTTCGGCGTGTTTTTTTGAGTACGCCACTTCCGCCTTCGCCTCTTTTCCTGAGATCTTGTGGTTGACCCGGATATGCTTGGCTAGGGTATCGTGTCTGGTGAATATCCTTGGGCCTATGCTAGGGTTCTGCTTAACACAAACAAAGCATTTGAAGAGCTTTTTCTTCTTGGAGTGCACTGTCTCCTGGTGTCTGATAAGCTCGTACTTGCGCGAGAATCTCCTAAGGCACATCTTGTTGGGCTCATCGGCCGAGGGTAGCTGGCACTCGTGCACCACGTCGGGGTCGTAGTTTGACGACTTGTTGGAGGACCGCAGCATTCCGGCGTCCGCACTGTCGTAGTCGGCAGAGGCGGCACCCACTGAGTCATCGCGTGTCGCTTGGCCTGCGCTGCTGCTGGACCTGGCTCTGTGTCCCTCTGTGCTTGTTCTTGTCCCCTTCTTGATGACCTTCTGTGCTAAGGCAGTTTTTCTTTTGTTGGGTCCCAACTTCTTTCTGCCTCGGGGCTTGCGTGACAAGGCCTCCGCTACAAACTGGTCATGTTCTTCTAGGAGCGTTCCCATGCTATCGGAGGCCGCAGAATCGTCAGAACCAGAGGAGGAGCTCACATCATCGGAATACACTCGTTTCATCGGTGGTCTTCCCCTGCGTCTTTTTCTCAAAACAGGCATCGTGTGCTCTTCCGCTTCCTCGTGGCTCTCCGCTGCCGCCCCGGTCGCTCCCTCCGAGTGCTTCTGCATGTACCGCACATAATCTCGCTTGAAATTCGTGTAGCACTCGTTGATATCAAAGTGAATCACCGAAAGGAAGTGGTAGATTGCAGGTCTCCATTCCAAAAGATTGTAGATCTCCCAGTAGTTCAAGTTCATCATCACGAACGTGAGAAATCGCACGGCACATGTGGCGAGATCAATGTGCTTGTTTCCAGTAGAGATCTTGACGAGAATGTCAAAGTTTCGGTCCACTATCACGTGCAATTTGGAGTTGATTTTGTCCGGGTCAATGAAGCTGGACACCTGGTCCATGAGCAGGTAGAGTTTCCGCTCAAGGGTCAGGAATTGGGCACCGTTGATTTCTTCGTCGTGGAGAATGTTGGCAATCTTGTACAAGTGCTCAGAGTACTCGTCGATCGTTTCGGGCTCGCCAAAGGAGAGAACCTCCACAATTTCCAGGAGCGCAAACTGGCTGTTGCTGGTGATGTGTTGGGTGTAGGATCGAGCCCTAGGGAGGGAGGAGTTTGAGCTGGAAGCTGTCGGTTCGGGTTCTTGTGCTCGTTGAACATGCAGAGGTGTTTCGGCCCCTGGTGACGGACCGTGGAAGGCGCGGGTGGGATGCTGCACACTGGGGGATGATGGGGGGCCTCTGAATGGCATCCTCCCTGTTTCCTCAAGTTTTACCAATACTGATCGTTCAGAATGAGGGGGAGAAGTGTTTTCTCCGGGCTCCTGTTTCAAGACGTTCATCACCGGCGATATCTTGGGCGTGGCGAGCTCTCTCTCGCTAGACAACGTTCGGCCCAATAGACCTGCTATTGATGACATGGCTGATATATAATGGATGGTGCAATGATAGATCTAGGGCGATATGATCTGGAGAGGGCGGTCACTTCTGGTCGGCTGGGCGTCTCCTACCGCTGGCTCCACTTGTTTTGGCACAGAGCCACCTGCTGACGCAGTTGGAGTGCAAATCCTCTTTTTCCTGCTCTAGTGAGCTACGTGTCTTGAGGAACGTATGCCCGCCTGAAAACACTGAAAAGATCGCCACCGGGTTGTTATTGCCACAATGTTGTTGGCTGTGAAAAAGAAAAATGGTCAGCAACACAGCACAAAGAGAAACAAGCGTTTCCTTAATAAAATGATGCTCGTGTAAGATTAGCCCTCCGCCTTCGGTACTTGCAGACTCAGGATAATTTTCCGTGCTTGAATTCGCCTCTAATGCTCCCGTTGTGGGCTCTGTCAGCTGTCTCTATGGTGGTTTTAGGGACACAATTTTGGCAATTTCCTGTGGGCAGCAGACACGACCAGTGTCGGACTGTGTGCAGGTGTCCCAAATATTTGCAGCCATTTCGATGTGGCAGTTCGTAAGCAGCGCGCTAGGCTGCAAAAAGGTCGTGGAGGTGTACGCTAACGCTAGGGGCGGGCTCGCTAAAATAGCGTCTCTCATGGAACGGGGGTGATACAGCTCAGGCCGCAATGCTTTCCACAAGTGACCGGACAAAACATCTAAGTAGACGATAATTAAAATACAGGACTCTTATATAGTGTCAGATCATTAGAAGCTAACTGATATTTGAACTAATAGGTCCTTATGGTGGACACCCACACCATTTGGAGCTAGACAGCGACGCATTGATATCCATGGCCATGACGGTAGTTGCGCTGATCGTCCAGCCCTTCCTGTGCTGCCTCCCCCTCTCTCTCTCTCTGTCTCTACTTTCCTTATCTACTCTCTTCATATCTACTATGTTTCTCTGATACGTATATCTATCTGTCCTGGTTCATACGATAGCGATCCTGGGTCCGAGTATCGTCAGTGTCTGGCTGGGTACGTGACTGAGCATACTGCTGCTGGGTCTGCGATTGCGGAAGACGGCTTCCAAGGTCCTGCAGTGGAAATTGTATCGAAGATCTCAGCAAAGTTAGGGGCACCTGCGAAGAAAGTCTGTGCTGGCCCTGGATTTGAAGCGGAGGAAGATGCTGCGGGAGTCCCTGGGGGATATTCGGGAGCTGGAGGCCCTGGAAAGACACCCCCAGGCTTCCGCGCTGGTCCTGCTGTTGGGGCTGCTGAAGCTGCTGGGGCAGCAAATGCTGCAAGCCAGGCACTGGAAGCCGCTGGAGCAGCTTGGGCTGATCCCACTCGGGGTTCAAGTACATGCTGATGTGCGGAAGTCGTGTCAGCGACCCTTCTTGAGCACGTGAGCTGCCAGTATTCTCCTCCGAAGAAGGGCCAGCGTAGCCCATCAAACCGCCGCTTTTTTTCTCGGCGTGGGGGCCGGAAAATCCCTGGACTCCAGGCAAAATATTCTTCGAAAGCCCAGGGCCCAACTGAGTGCTAGGTAATCTGAACTTCTGAAAGTTTTCTTTAAGAGCAGAGCTCTCAGGCTTGTTGAAGTTCACTCGGTCCACATTGACGTTGCCTTCAGACTGTGAGGGAAACTGTGCACCCTGCTGGTGCTCCATCTGAGACTCATATTCGGATTGTCTTGGCCCCCGTCCAAGTAGCGGTAACGCAGGCGCGCTCTCGGGCTTGAGGTCAAACAGTAGAAACCCGTAACCCAGTTTCAGCGAATTGTCTGGAATATAGTACAGAGGGTTTGCTGGAGACTTCTCGTAGGAAGAGGAGGGTCCATTCTGCTCCGAAGTAAGCGCTGTATGCGCACCCATTGGTGGAACGGGCAGGGAGGGAAGCTGCGATAACGTCGCCTGAGATGATGTTATCACGGGGAACTTCAGTTTAAGATAAGGTATCACTGGGTCCTGACTATGGAATTGGAGCTGGGTCCCGTGAGCCTCTGGTCGGTCCAAGCCTTGTTCAATGGTCTGGCTCGGACCTCCCTGCTCGGAGAGCTTCACAGGGTCGTCGATAATCTCAACATTTTCCTTAGCATAGTTCACCGCCATTTTGTTCTCCTTTCCTGTTATGCCATGCTTTCTCCGAATATGTCTTGCCAAAGAGTCATGACGGGGATAGCTCAGCACTTTGGTGCCACTTCGAGAACAATATATACATTTATATATCTTCTTTTTGGTGGCATGAACAAACTCCTGGTGTCGGAGAAGCTCGTTTTTCCCGTAGAAAATCTTGAGACAAGCCCGATGGGTGTGTGGCTCGATCAAATGACACTGGTGGATGACGCCTGATTTGTTTTTCTGAGAGCTTCTCTTGACTCCTTCCTGGTCAATTTCGCCTGCTTCTAAGCCCTTGCGTGGCCGTTCTTCGTCCTCACTATCGCTTGAGTCTGTGGAGTTGTTTTCCTCATCCGGCCGCTCCAGAGAAATGGGATCTGGACCACGACTGTGTAGTTGCCGCTTGAACGGCTGTGTCTCAGTGAATTCGGGTCGAGCGAGGGCGTCATTCTGCTGCTGCTGCTGGTATTCAAACTGCGAGTGCTCAAATTGCGGCTGGAACTGCCGGAATTGCTGCGGCTGAAACTGCTCCTGTTGCTGGAACACCATTGGAGAAAACGGTTGCTGATGATGCTGCCGCTGCTCCTGCTGCTGTTGATGCTGTGGAAGGTGTATAGTCTGCTGTTCGTCTCTCTGTTCCTGTTCTCTCTCGCGACTTTGGTCCTTCTGTGTCTGTATCTCCTCCCGCACCAGCCTGAACAGCGGCCCAGGCCGCGTGCGTCTTCTTTTGGGAGGATCTGTGTTCTTCAACGATATGTCAATGTATGGTACGATCTTTATGCGGTCCCACTTCCTCTTACTTGCTTTAGGGTCCAGCGTGTGGTACGAGAAGTTGTAGAAGGTGTAAGGGAACGGGTAGTCGAAACCCTGGGACATAGAGTACACCATGAGATTTTCTGGAGGTTTCACTAACGGTCCAAACAGAGTCTGGATCACTTCAATGTCCACAAGCTTCAAGAAATACTCCAATTCAGGTAGAAGGTACAACAAATGGTAGACCTCCCAGTACTGGAGCGAGTATATGAGCTCCACAAGGTATTTGGTGATGTGAGATGCTAAGGAAAGGTTGAAGTACGTGGAGGAGAACTTGAGTAATTGTGTGTAGTTGTCTATGATGATTTTTGAAATCAGTTCGTTGGGATAGAAAATAGGGGGCGCATTTGAAGAAACATCGATGGTGGACGGGTCCAAAGGCTCTGGGATGAACGACGTCAATTCGAATAAGTTTGCCTCAATTGATATTCGCTGAGTATCGTCCAACTCCTTCTCGTTGATGAGCAAGTGAAGAAGCTCCAAGAGCTTGAAGGAGTAGTGATTAATAGACTCTCTCTCGTGCATCTGTCGTATCAGCTCCAGTGCATGGGGATTTAACTTCATCAAATGCTTCATTATGGGGTCCTCGGGCACCTCGGGTGCGCTGGGAGGGCGGCCGGATCCGTCCTCCTGTGCTGAAAGGTCAGGGATGGAGCGGGGCACATTATGTTGCACTTTTTTGAGAATAGCTGGTGTTAGTAAAGAGGCTCAGAAGAAAAGATCCAAAAAGGTAGACCGAATTGAAGGAGAAAAAACAGGAGACAAGGTAAAAATGGTTTGAATTGCAATCTGGGTGCCTGGGCCCAACTGTCGATGGGTCGGTGCAGCACTTCAGATGAATCGGAAAAACATCGCCAATTTCTAAATCTCCGTATGGCCCTTTCCGTCCAAGTTCCTCGACTGCCGAAGTCTCCTGATGTCAACTGCAAATTTGGTGTCTCTGTGTCAGGTACGTACCCAGTGGCAAGAGATCCTGCGAGGTCACTGCCGGTGTCTGTGTGTTAGTATGTTCTGGAGAAACAAATCTTCCCCAAGCTTCAGTTTCAGCATGAAAAGTGCATTCTAAGGGGCAATTTGGAGGTAAGTTGATCTCGTTAGGCCCAAAAATGACCTCATTCGCTGATGGGTAACTACTCACCTCAACGGGCAGTTGTGCGTTCGACATGCTGGAAAATGCACAATTCACGGGACAGCAATAGAGGATCTCGGCACACCTCGTGGCACACAAATTCCGCCGTTTTTCGTTGGCTGGTGGGTCCTAAACGCAGCTTGTGGGTCTGACTTAATGGCGAACTGCAACACAATTGTGCAACAAAATCGAGAAAAGGGCGTGCGTGGAGAAAGGCCGACTGCCTCATGCGGAAGCAAGTGCACAGCAGGTGCCCCGGAATTGACGTTCCGGGCCAGTTGCAACAGCTTGTTGTGAGCCCGGCCCACCGTTATCTTTTTAGCGGGGCGCATCGCGAGGCCTTCGCCATAAGAACAGACCCTGTCTGTCGTTACTCTCAGGAATTTTGAAATTCTGATGAAATGATCGGCTTCAGCTCTTGCGACTTTCTACGTTTACTTTGTTTACTGTGACGGCTTTCTATCACGGCTTTTTGTCCTGCATCTTCTCATCGTGAGCTTGCGCTCACTTACCCAATCAGCGCGCCCACGGCTCACTGCTCACTCTCCCTGTCACAGTCTACAGTTCAGCCATTAGTCTTTCCTATTTTCTCCTTCTAAAGCCAGATCCTGCTGACCCTTCCAATCTATTACGTACTAATCTCCAGGGCTTTCCCTGCTATCTGGCCCCGCTGAGGCGGTTCGTCGTACTAATTGTGGCGAGCAGTCCTTCGAGGAGCATTAAGTAGTGCGCACTAGACGCTGGAGCGCCACCCAGAACCGGAGCCCACGCCCAAACCGCTATGACCCCTCTAAGCCCAGACGTCTAGCCCACTTCTTCCATCAACTCACGCAAACGTCGAGCCAGCCACCGTGGACGAGACTCGCCGCGCCCTGGCTTCGTAGTCATAGGGCAACCCTCGCACCGCGCTCTTCTCATCAATCGTCTCCTCAGGCACAAAATTGAGGTACGACTGCTTCGTCTTGAGATTGGATGCCACAATGTTCGACTCTCCGAGACAATCAAGCACGTGTTTGAACACCGCATCCTTGACGTCGTGGCCCCATAAATTATCCAAATGCTCATGCCCTGGCACCGCCAGGAAGGTGGTGATATCTTCCGGAAGCTGGCTTTTCATGACGTCAATATCCACCAACAGGTCCAGGTCTCCGTAGATCAAATGAATGGGCACCTGGATGTTTTTGAGCGGGTAGTACATCGGGGAGAGTCCCGACATGTTGTCGGAGTCGTGGAACATCTGGAAGCGCTTTGACGAAATCACCTGGAACCAATGGACCACGCATTTCACGGAGGTGGTGGAATACAAGTGAGCGTAAGAAGCGATTTTTTGCATCTTGGTGATGTTCTTGGCACGCCAGTTAAAAAGAAGGTAGTTGGAAACATCGATGGAGGTGTCAAAAAAGGGCGGGTACATCACTCTTTGCCAGAACAACACCGAGGGCATCAACACCTTGCGCAGGAACAAAAGGTACACGAGTGAGGGCGACGCTTTGAGGAAAATGTCCAACAATTTGGAGTAGAGACCGTGTGGGGTTGTTGCAGGAGAGATAGCAATCATTCTGTCAATTTTGTCTTTCAAATCGGAGTTCACAGAAATGCTAGCGAAGGCCTGGGCAGAGCCTTGCGAAAACCCTATATAGGTCAACTTGGGCAGATGGGACTCATTCAAAATGTAGTCCACCGAGTTGGGAATATCGAAGAGGGCAAACTCATCTAGCGAAAAGTCCCAGAACTTCTCCGAGTTCGTTTTGAAGTACAAGTGCTTCTGTGAGTATTTGTTGCCCCTGTTGTTGCCGAGCCATACATCGTAGCCTAAGTCATAGAGCAAAAACGGCAAATTGAGGTGTTTTTCAAGCATTGTCACCCATATGTCGCTGCTCATAAGTAGCCCATGGTGCAAGTAAACCACCTTACCATTCCTGGGAATGGGGCAGTTGGGACGCACAATTCGCTGAAGGGTGAGTAGATAATTGTCCTTAGTACGGATTATGTGCGACTCCACGTTATAGCCAAAGAGCGCGCAGCTGGTCTGGATGTCTGGGCTGTTCAAAAGGTCGATCATGAGGTGATATTTGTCCTCCTTGACATCGCTGTGGGACTCGGAGTCCAAGTAGCGGTAGGTGGTACGCTCATCTTCTCCAGAGCCTGTGCTTTCGCTGTTGATGTTGATGTTATCCGGAGTAAGGCGGTAGAAGATCTTGGTGCCTACCGTAAACGACAGGATCACTGCCGAGGGAAGTAACGACGTAATCACGGAAACAAGGTATTCCATCCACGCTAGAGTGAGAGAGATGATGATTAAGGGCCACTCTCTCACCGAGAGTCTTCCAAGAAAAGGAACTGCCATCTTTTAAAGCGCTGTGGGCTCACAAAGCGCAAGGTTGGTAATTTATGAGGCTTAGAGGTCAGGAAACGGTTGCTTGACGTAGTAGCAACTGGAGCCTCGGGATACTTTATGCTATGGAGAGAGGGTTGTGTGCAGGATTGCTGGTTGCGCTGGCTAAGGCACAGACGATCAAGACGCATTTCCGAGGACTATCTCGACAATTTTCGAGTAGTAAGTTGACGAGCTGAAGAAGAAGGGAATTCCCTTGTTAATTGGAGCCGGTCAGCTGGAAAAGAAGGGTAACAGTTGCTACCATGGCTTTGGTATGCTCCTGCATGTGTGCCACAGCCTAGTGGGCTCAGTGAGCAAATATCAGCCCCCAGCCTGAGCAAATTTGGCTAGAAAGATATAAAGGCTGGGGCTTGCGGAGTTTTGTATTCTATTTGTAATTTCAGGAAGTTTCAGAAACTTCTGCCGGCTACCACGTTGTGTGGTGTGAGGTGGAGAAGCTCCATGCTACACAGCGTGCTCAGTGCACTAGCCGCGGAATTAGTGAGAAATGCCGCCAGACTCGCTGTGACCAGCTGAGACAAGGAGCGAGCTAGCTGCGTTTATTGTGCCGCCAATAGCCCGACCTTCTACGAATGCCGAATTTAGTTCAATATCAGGGTGATCGCCACGAAATGGCAAAGCAAGGGCAGAGCAATGGCAGGGGTTCTCAGAACCGAGTTATCACCGGAGGAGCCGAGCTATTGTTGACATAGCCAATCGCAGCCGCCAGCATTCCAGGCACACAGGCGAACCGCACCGTCAGGAACAGGCACAGCGAGCTCGTGAATTGCGACCGTGAGGGCTTAGTGGAGGCTCAGGATAGGGACAGGCTCTGCTGGTTCCAACTTCGAGCTTTCCTCATCGGTCCCGTCCTTCCTTTCTATTTCCCTGTCCTTTCTGTTTCTTCACCTTGATTTCCGTCCCTTGTTCTCCCTCCCTTCGTGCTCCATCTCTTGCGAAATCCCATTCACCTATTGTCTACAGTGAGAACATAGGACCCCTGATTGGCTCAACGGTTATTATGAGGCTCGTATTCCATCTCAACTATCTGGAAGATCTACGAGCATCCGAAGTCGCAAATGCTTCAATGGCGGCACTCAATTGGGCCCTGATGGGCAGGTACCCCTGATGACGCCGGTTTTGGGCGTTGCGGAATGCCTTGATTTGGCATGGTGTTTGCTTTACGATTGACGTGCTATTGTGACTATTGTAGGTGCACTTTGGGCCATGGGTTTGTGTATGTGGAGCTACCATAGGCTGGCTCCGCTATTTCCGCTCCAGTGTCGGCGGGCCACGTTCAGTTCCATATAAAAAGGGGGGCCCTTCAGCTTTTCTGGATAGCATTTTGTCACGCTATTGTTCCAGAGCTCTCAGAATGGTTTCTAAATTTCTCGTGCCTGTTGCTCTCGCAGCATACGCTGCTGCCTCTGCTGCTCCTGAAAGCACAGACTCTACTGGAGAACCCAGCCTTATCGCCACTTTTGAAAAGACGATTTCTGGCTCCGTGGAGCTCTCGCCCAGCTCCGACGGCGAGGTGGAAATTTCGGTGGAAATCGAGGGCTTGCCTACTTCGGGTGGTCCCTTCTTGTACCACATCCACGAGCTCCCTGTTCCCTCTGATGGGAACTGCACGGGCACTTTAGGTCACTTCAACCCTTTCAACGGTCTGGCTACCGCCACTAACCCCGCCGATTTGGAAGATGGTGACTTATCTGGAAAACACGGAACCATCAACGGTACCTCCATCAAGACCTCCTACGTGGACCCCTACCTCTCTTTGAACCCAGACAACAAGGCTTATCCAGGCGGCTTATCAGTTGTGGTTCACTTTGCCAACACCTCTAGAATTGCCTGTGCAAATCTCACTGAGGTGAAGAGCAGTGGCTCTTCCACAACCAACGGTAGCTCTTCAGTCACAAGCTCTGCGGTCGCAAGCTCTGCGGCCATGAGCTCTTCGGGCGGTGCTTATCTTTCTTCGCCTGGTTGGATGTTGGGTGCTGCTGCTGTTGCTGCTGCTGCTCTTATCTAAGAGTGAATGAATAGAATTGAAGGTGCAATGTAGGTTGATGAATGGTAGGGGTGAAGTGGTTGCGAGGTTGAAGAAGAGACTAGAGAAGGCTGTGGGTGAGCTTTTGTGGGAAATTCTGATAAAGAATAAAATGAAAGAGGAGAAAGGAAGAAGTTTAAAGAAGCGAGTATAGCGAGGATTAAGATTAGAGATGATAATACATCGGAAACGATGAGATGGGCGAGAAGAGAAGTGTCAGATGAGCGAGAAGCGAAAGATGAGAATGAGCGAGGAGAGAACGACAAGAGACGGGAGTAGTCGCAGCAAAATGAAAAATCTGAGAAGTAAAACAGGAAAAGAGGAGAAGAAACCTAATTGTTGTCGAGTAGTTCCCTTGCCCCTTGTTCTGGAAGGTGGTTGATAGCACTGAGGCCGAGGCAGTACGAGACCGGCCATATCGAGATCAAAGTTCACACATTTAGCCGAGGGCACTGGTACGGCTGAAACAATACCAAAAACGGGATTGCAAGCACACTCGTAGAGCAAGAATGCAAGAGGTCACTAGCACTCACCGGAAATCACCCTATGTTAGAGGCTTAATAATGCCCTTGCCATCGCTCGCTGATTGGCGGATTTTTTAAATTTTCTGGCCAAGATCGCGACCAGGGCGTGCGGAGGGGTGGATCAGGGGATGTCCAGAGGCTCACCAGGTTTTTGTTGAACTCTCCATTGGAGTTGTGAAGTTCTCCATTGGCACCCAGCTCTTCTCTCGTTGATCAATTGTCCACCACGGCTGAACTCAGGTGTCGGGCCATCTCTTCATCTCTTCCCCTCCTCATTGCGCTATCCAATGGCGTAGACTGCTTAACCACTCGTAATATTCCTGAGGTTGACCTCATTTATTTTCAGCGTATTTGACCCTGCCATTATGATACACCGATATTGGCTCGCATTGTTGAGTCGCCCTACTGCCTCCATTCATCTTCTACAGTGTCATTAATTCTCCTTCTTGCTGGTCTCATCCCAATGCTCGGCGCACGTTAAACTTCCGCTAACCCATCGCTAATGTAGCGAAAGTTCACCGACTCCATATCCGCGGCCCGCACTGCGCCCTCCACTGCGAGGAAGGGCCTATTCTTCCTCATGTCCCCGGAAGCTTACGAGAATTTTTTCCCCAGATTCCTGCCGTATACATTGTTCCTTGCCTGTGCTAATTCACCACACACTTCCTGTTTTCTTTGTCTTCTTCTCATTTCGCTTTTTGACCTGCCTGAATATTTTTGAATTTGTTTCTGAACTTCTTTTCTGAACATTTGCTTCTGAATTCTGCTCCGACCTTCTGCTCCCGACATTCTGCTCACGAGCTTCTGCCTCCGAGCTTTGCTTCCGAGCTTCTGTTTCTGAACGTCTTCATTTCTTCGGTTCTTCGGCTCATCGCACACCACAGCTCAACGCAGACACCATCGTTTGCAATATAGATAATGGTCGTTTCCTTCCTTAAGAACAACTTCATACCGATCCTCCCGCCCAAGGGCGAGGCGGCGGACCTCCCACCTACTCGCTATCCTGGCGGCAGCGCTATCAGTAGCGTGGTGAGTTTGCCGGAAAACGTGGCTGGGAGCTCGGCAGTAGGCGATGCCCCCAGCAATATCTACACGGAAACATCGGATAATCACCTCAAAAACGTCAACTTCAAACACCAGGAGCCAGAGGTCCAAGATATCGACGACGTGGTCGAAAAGGAAAAGGATAATGGCTCCATCTACTCCACCACCACCGCCGGCAGTGATGAGGTCTACCACTTGCACCGGTCGCTTCGGGGCCGTCACGTCCAATTGTTGGGCATTGGTGCCACCATTGGGTCCGCCTTATTCGTGACCATCGGCAGAGCCTTGGCCCAGGGAGGTCCGTTGAACTTGTTGCTTGCCTTCGTACTATGGTCGTTCCCTATTCTCTTCATCACCGTGTCCACCGCTGAATTCGTCACCTACTTGCCCATCGCCTCTCCATTTGTGCGTATGGCGGGCCGCTGCTGTGATGCTGCTCTCGAGGTTACCACCGCCTGGAATTTCTGGTTTCTCTGCTGCTCCCAGATCCCCTTCGAGATCACCACTGTCAATACCATCATCCATTTTTGGAGAGACGACTACTCGCCCGCCATCCCTTTGGTCATCCAGACCTTTTTGTACTTCATCATCAATGTTTTGGGTGTTTCCATCTACGGCGAGACCGAGTTTTGGTTGAGTCTCGGTAAAGTAGTGCTTGCTACCGGCTTGCTTTTGTTTACTTTTATCACGATGGTGGGGGGTAACCCCGAACACGATCCGTTTGGGTTCCGCTACTGGGTGCATCCGGGTGTTATGAACGCTTACTTTAGCACTGGGTCTCTTGGACGGTTCCAAGGTTTTCTTGCTTGCCTTATCCGGGCTTGCTTCACCTTTGCTGGACCGGAATACGTCTCTTGTGTTGCCGCTGAGACCATCAACCCCCGCAAAACTTTGCCTCTGGCCTTCAAGCAGGTTTTCGTGAGACTCACCATTTTTTTTGTGGGCGGAGCTCTCTCCGTGGGTATCTTGGTGGCCTATAACGATTCCACTTTGGTCAACACCCAGGGTGTTTCCCAGCCCGGGGCCGCTGGCTCGCCCTACGTTATCGCCATGCAGAACCTCGGCATTGGTGTCTTGCCAGATATCGTGAATGTCCTCTTGGTGACCTCCTCGTTCTCCGCTGGCAACTCCTACACCTACTGCTCGTCCAGAATTTTGTACGGGTTCGCTCAGGACGGCTACGTGCCCCGTATCTTCACTGCAACCACCAAGACTGGAATCCCAATGTACTGTATCTTGGTTTCCTTGTGCTGGGCATTCCTCTCCTTCCTTCAGTTGGGCCAGCAGGCCTCGGTGGTGTTGGACTGGATTATCAACATGATCACCTCGTGCCAGTTGATCAATTTCACCATTTTATGCTTCACCTACTGCTTCTTCTACCGGGCATTGAAGGCCCAGAACATCAGCAGAGACACTTTGCCATTCAAGGGCTGGTTCCAGCCGTGGTTGGCCATCATTGGTGGAGTCAGTTCTTTTGTCATGATTTTCGTGTGCAGTTACGAGGTCTTTTTGCCCGGCCAGTGGGCTGTGGATTCCTTCTTGTTCCTGTACTTGTTCATTTTTATCGACATCGTCATCTTTGTGGGCTACAAGATCTTCAGACGTACCAAGTGGAGAGACCCGGCCGAGGTGGATTTGGTCACGGGATTGCGTGAAGTGGAACTTCACGAGAAGAGATTCTACGAGAAGATGCAGCGTGAGCACAAGGTAGATGATGAAGGCAATATCGTGTTGAACTGGCGCCAGAAGCTCCTGACATTGGTCTTCGGAAGTGAGATGTGAGTTCAAGAAAACATCGCACATACACAAAAATTTATAAAAGTTAGATAAATACACATAAAAGTTACAATAATGCCATAATAAACAACATATGGCAGTGTCTAAGGACCCTAAGGGCTATGTTTCCATTGCCGATGACCGAACCTTTATTGTATGCAGTATGTTTAGGTTTACCTCAAGTCGGAAGCCATTCAAGCAGAAGAATAGGCTAAATAATAAGAAGAATGGAACAGGGTGGCTGGGACTGAACCTCAAGTAGTGAGCTGTTTTGAGGTGAAATTTGAGCTTTTACGGACGAGGGACCGCTTCGCGTTCTGGGCACACGGCTAATGAGACTCTGGGGTCACTCGCTCGCAATTGGACCCATATTGGGCCAATTTTGTGCTGAGTTTGAGAGCTCATTTGGGGATTCGGACTCATTTGCATTATATTCCTCAAAGTTCATCCAAGGCAATGCTTTAACTTGAATCTATGAGTCGAATTAAAAATTGAGCTATTCTTCAAAGGAGTCCCGTGACCGACCTCGGATTATCTCAAAATTGGGCTATATATAGGCGGCTGTTTTGTGAGATGTTGCGCCAAGAAATGGGCTGCACAGACTGAACGGCGCCACGAGCTAGGCTATTGTCTCGAGGTGCTGGTTCGCTGGGTAGCCTGACCCGGCTCTTCTCTGCGCTTACCCTGTCCTTGCTCATTCCAGTCTCTTCTCTTGCCTTGTCCTTGCTCTTCGCTCCTTCTTCACACTTTTTGCCTCTGCCAGTCATCGCTCTCTCTGCCCGCTCTGGCCGCACTTTCTCTGGTGACTCTGCCCCCGCTGCGTTTGCCGTTTCTGACCGATCTCTGCGCACCCACCGCTCATCGAAGCAACATCTCCGGCGCATCATCACATCATGACGCAGGGTGCTGCAGGTCTTGGCAGACTAACCCCGCTACTTGCATCCAGCGAACATTGGGGCCTATAAAAGCCACTCTGCCCACCATACCCCAGGCCTAGTCTACCACTAAAACAAAATGAAATTCTTCTCTGTGACACTTGTATCTCTCGCTGCCTACGCTGCTGCCGACCAATCTTTTACCCTCACCGCTAAGGGCGGCGACATCAACGAGCCCGTATCGGTGACGGGTAAGAACGTCACTCTTGGCGGCTCTGCGGCTACCTTCCTCCTCACTTCTCCGGACGGATATCTCTCCACAGATGGCCAGTACGTTTCTACTTACGTCGGAGGACTGTTCCCAATGATTGTGGGTGGTGAAAAGGTCAAAGACTGGGGCATAATCAACAACGAGCTCAGATTTGGCCCCGGCGGCGAGGGCCAGGCCACCAAATTCTACGCCTGTCCCTCCACCGATTCCAAATTCCTTTCTACTGTCAACTGTTCTGGCGGCACTGAGGTTGAGTTGGTTCTTGGTGACTCCTCGGACTCCACTACTAGCCTGGAATCTTCTGAGCTGAGCACTGCTCCTGCTCAAACCACCTCCGCACCATCATCCTCGGTGACTGAGACTTCCACAGCTGCTCCCTCAGTGACTTCCATAACCACTGCGGAGACTTCCACAACTGCCCGCGAAACCTCCAGTACTGCCCCTGCTAGCGCAACCACTGCCTCCGAAAATAACGCCCAGAAACTCGCAGTTGGAGCTGCTGGCCTCGCTGGTCTTGCCGCTTTAATATTATAGCTTTAATGTAACTTTGAATTAGAATTAAAGGATGTAGAGTAACTGTCGTGACTCCACGAGAACAACTAGGAAGTTCTGGAAAGACTTGATATGCCTGATGTATTTCTCTTACTCAGCATAAATATTGTCAGAGACTTAATGAAAGGACCACTTCTATGACGAACATTGCTGTACATCACCCCGCAAAACCTTCAATTGCCTTCAAATACGCCCTACCATCGAAAACAAGCCGCAGACATTCCCTGGACCCCCAAAGAGCACCCCTAGCTTCATCTCGTCCTGCTCGTCTGGGTCACGTGCGCACGTCAAACTGTCGCCCGTGATGGGACCCACGCCAGCAGCTCGCCTCGACGCTGCCTTTCGCAATTGCAGTCCACAGCCCCTCTCCGCCCCACAGACTCAGCCCAGACCTTTGCTGGAACTCGCCTCGTCCCGGGCATGATCCGCCCCGCTTCTGGTCACCGTCGGGCCAAGCCCCGTCGCCTGTTCCGATGCGCGCCAGAGTAGCGCCTGTGCGCACTCAACAAAGGCGGGCCAGGAGCTAATACCAAGTGGCCAATTCGCAGAGCGAAATTGAAAGGACGCCATTGGTTTTTTGACTGAGGACTTAGTGCTGTACGCACCAGGCGGCGAATTTTGCAGTGGACGCTACAACTGCTGAGCATAGGACCAGGAGTTTTAGCAGGAACCGAGCACTGGCAAGCGGCAAGTGCAGAGGTCATCCACAAAGAGCAGCGAGCGAGCGGAACGACTCAGCGACTGGTCAGAGAGGAGGGCAGAGCAGAGCAGCGATAGCCGAGCAGACAGCAGAGCAGGGTCCAGGGTATACACAGAGTACAGGGCACAACAGCTCAGCTCCAATCGCCTGCTTCCATTAACGCTCCTACCAACTCCCTGTCTACAGCTCCCATCCAGCGCCCATCAACAGCACCCTTTCTACCCATCCAGCTCCCATCTACTGCTTCAGAAACCCATCCATTACCAGATAGAAGCACCAACACCTCAGAACCCTATCCAGAATTGGTCACACCTATCCATCAACGTCCACCAGCGCCCATCTACCAGCACCCATCCCATCAGCTTCCAGCCTCCTTTTAGCTTTCCTTAACTCCACCCACTCGCCTCCATTCCACCCACAATGGGAGTCCTTGATATCATCAGCGACTTTGAGACGTGGCAGCAGCTCCTCCGGAGGAACGAGGTCAACCAGCTCCTGAAGTTCACTGCACACCAGACCTTCGTCCAGCGGGTGCTTGCCATTGCGGCATCCACCACCTCCATCGTCTTCTGCCTCGCGGCTCTCTACATGTTCTTCGCCATAGACCCGCGACGATTGGTGTTCCGCCACCACCTCATTTTCTTCTTGATTCTGTATGACTTCTTGAAGGCGATCATCCTCCTCATCTACCCCACGCGCGTTCTTTCGTCCACCACCGCCTACTATAACAACCGGTTTTGCCAGGTGATCGGGTTTTTCACCGCCACCGCAGTTGAAGGCGCCGATTTCGCCATTTTGGCCTTTGCCATCCACACCTTCATGTTGATTTTCAAGACCCAGTTCACCGTACGCTTGCCCAACGGCAGAACAGAGGGCGGCCTCTACTTGTTCCGCAACTACGTGTACATTCTCTCCATAGTCATCCCGCTCATCTTGGCCAGTTTGGCCTACGTCAAGGGCACGGGCTATGCCTCGTACGTGTGCTGGTGCTCGCTTCCGCAGACTCCGATCTGGTACCGCATGGTGTTGTCGTGGGTGCCCCGCTACATCATCATCGTGGTCATTTTCACCGTGTACGTGTCCATCTACGTGCACGTCATCCGCGAGTTCAAGACGCTCGGTGGCGTGTTCACCACCATGCACCAGACTCGGTCCCGGCCCATCGACTTGGACCATGTGAAGCCCACGTTTTTCTCGGCCCTCAACTACGCGTTACGCTCTTTCCGGGACAATTTCTTGCCGAAGTTTGTGTTGCCCAACTCGGAGGCCGCCACCCCTGTGGTGTCCTCAGAGCCAAAGAAGGACTCCTCCGACGAGGAGGCCAATATCGACTACACCATAATGAACCCGGAGCTCCACCAGGAGAACTTGGAGAACTTCAGAAGACGCCAGAAGATCATCCAGAAGCAAATGAAGTCCATTTTCATCTACCCAATCGCCTACATCTTTCTCTGGTTGTTCCCCTTCATGTTGTACGTGACTCAGATCAACTACGAGCAGCACCACAAGCCCATCTACTGGTTGAACTGTATGGGCGCGTTTATGCAGCCATTGAACGGCTTCGTGGACTCGCTCGTCTTCTTCTACCGCGAGGTGCCCTGGCAGTACACGGTGATGCGCAACTTTGAGAAGGAAAACGGCGACAAGATCGCCACCCTTCTCGTCAGTGGCCGCGACTCGGTCTCGCTCCTGGCGTCTTCCAGAGCCAACAAGCAGTCCGTCAGCCTCAGTTTGGCCCACGAGTTGAGCGCGTATCTGCGCTGGCGCCAGTGGCTCCACCACTTGCGGTTCCCTTTCTTCCTGCTCCCCTCAGAGGAAAACGTCCAGAACTTCCAGACGCGCTACATTGAGACGAAACTTGCGGACCAGGCGGCCCATCACAGAGCCCAGCATTCTCATGATGTGCCGGCTCTTGGCCTGGCCGCCCACGATTACTCGAACATTTTGAGTGGTGACATTCTCGAGAAAGACTTCCACTCGAACCTCGAGCAGTTCTCTCTCAACTTTATAAAGCAGGGCGCGCTGGCGGGCTCTGGGGCTGGAATATCGGGTAATGGGGCTCTTTCAGGCGACTTTCGGCGCGCTTCTGCCGTACTGGACCCGCTGTTTGCACTGGCACACCTGGCCCACTCAGCAGTGACTCCCAAGCGTCTAAGCACCAGCTCCTACACCAGCAGAGGACCCAGGGGCAGACAGCACTCGGTGGATCGCAGCACCATTCCCGAGGACCGCGCCACCGAGGGCTCCACAGGGCGTATCATCCCCTCTACCAGACGCTCTCACGTGGCCTCCACCGGCGACACCCCGTCCGAAGCCTCCTCGGATATCGGCGAGATGGACTTTTTGGAATTTTTGAAAAAGGGCCCTTGAGGCCTGAACCTTGCGTTCAACCACTAATATTTATTACATGGTTTTTCTGTAGAACGAGAGAGAGGAGCAATCCTCAGCCTGAGAACACCGGAATCGGCCCAAAGAACGTCCTCCAGCGGCTCTGGGCAGCTTTGGGTCCCGCGGGGCAGCGACCGAGCACGGAGCCAAAAATTCAGATACACTGGTAGGCTCTCGTAAGAGGTCTGAGGACCTCAGGGAGAGTTAGGATGCCAGAGCTTTGCGGTACGTACCCACCGTGTCCAGGGGATGGTGTAGTTTGGTTCCTGCATACACCTTGGGTGCAAATACATTTTTCACATTCATTTATCTCCCTAGCAAAGCCTTAAAACAATGAAAGAAAAAGTCTAGAGCAATTGCCTACACTCTGGTTAATCCTAAAACTATTAAACTACCAAGTTATTTCGAAATTGCACGGGTTGAAGTGACTGACCTGAGTGACCTGCATATAATATCATGACCAGTGGGGATTTTGGGCCCGCTGGGGCCTCTTCGCCACATGAGAGGATCTTTGGGATAGTTGGGTATTCTGGGCCAGTATTCTGGGATCCTCTGTTTTTTCTGAGGTTCCTGACCCTGTTGAAATTCCCAGGCGTTGCTGCCCTTGGGTGAGCCGTAGCCGAGCTCGCACTCGCGTGCTATTGGCCCTGAGCAAGGGTCCCGCCCCGCTAACTGTGGAGTTGTTGCGCTAGTCAGCCACGAATTTCAGGAACCACACGGCACATGACTCAGCCAAGGAACTGCCTCTGAGCACTGGAACGGACACAGGAGGTGAACTGCGGGCGATTTCATGGACCCAGAGCTGCCGATATCTTGAGGCGAACAGCAGACACAGAGAGACGAGCGGGCTCTCAGTACCCCAGAACTCCAGATCCCACACTTTTGGATCCTTCCCATACTTCGGGAATCCGCTCCAACTTTCCGAATCCCGACACCATCCCTAACTTCCAGAAACAGCCCCCACACATGCCCCCCAAGTTCTACGAGAGCAGCGCTGGCGATGGCACCAAGGCGGTGGACCAGCACTCGGAAGGCTACCGCCTAGCGTTCACGCTCATTGCGTGTGTGGCGGCGCTTTTCGTGGCAGCACTCGACCAGACGATCGTGTCGACGTTGCTCAAGGAGGTGGGCACACAGTTCGACGGGTTCGAGAAAATTGGCTGGCTCTCGACGGGGTTCCTCATTCCCATGGCGTGCCTTGCGCCGTCCTACGGCAAGATCTCCATCGCCTTCGGCCGCAAGTACACGGTGATGGCGGGGATCGTGGTGTTCCAGATCGGGTCGCTTGTTTCAGCGCTAGCGTCCAGCATGGAGATGTTGATCGGGGGCCGAGTAATCCAGGGGATCGGCGCGGGCGCCATCCAGTCGATGGTGATCGTGATTATCACCGAGTCGGTGCCGATTTCGGTGCGGCCGCTCTCTTTTACGTTGATTGGCGTCACTTTCAGCGTGGCGTCGGTGTTGGGGCCCTTTGTGGGCGGTGCCTTCACGAGCCACGTCACCTGGCGCTGGTGCTTCTACATAAATCTACCGATCGGCGGGTTTGCTGAGGCATTGCTCTTTTTCGGCTTTAATCCGCCGAAACCGACCGGCAGTCTCCGGCAAAAATTGGGCAGAATCGACTACGTGGGCACCTTCCTCATGGCCGCCGGCTTGACGGTGTTCCTCCTTGGGTTGACCTTTGGTGGCAACGATTTCGCGTGGAACTCGGCCGCAGTGATCCTTTCGTTGGTGCTCGGCGCGCTTGTTTTTGGGCTCTTTTTGGTGTGGAACTTCCGCTTCTCGAGCCACCCGCTCATCTTGCTCGAGGTGGTGCGAGTTCCCCAGATCATGGCCGCCTTCCTCAGCGGAGCATTCAATTTCGGCTTTTTCATGGCCCTCATGACCTTTTTGGCCATCTACTTCCAGGTGGTGTGGAATGCCTCCCCATGGCACTCCGGCATTGATCTCCTCCCCATGGTCATTCCCGTGACCCTCGCCTCCATCACCAACGGTGTGGTCATGCGCTACACTCGCTACGTCAAGATCCCGTTGACTTTTTCCAACGTCTTGGCGCCGATCGGCGTGGGCCTCTTGCTCCTTTTGACCACCTCTTCGCCCCTGAAGGACCGCATAGGCTTGCTCATAGTGGCCGGGGTGTCCATCGGGTGCCAGTTCCAGAGCTCGTTGCTCGCGGCCCAGCTCAAGGCCCCCAAGGACGTGCCTGGTGCGCTCATTGTGACCACAGTGTTGATAAACGCAGGCAAATCGCTCTTTGGCGCTGTCTGCGTCACCTTGTCCCAGTTGATCTTCAATGCCACCGGAAAGGCCCGGATCCGCGGCTCTCTTGCTCGCGCAGGTACTGGGTCCGACTACGCGCCGTTGCGTGCCATTCCTGCCGCGCTGTTGGTGTCAGACCCTTCGCTTATCGCCAACTTGCCAGGCCCAGCTGTTGCTTTGGTAAAGGAGGCCATCATGGGGGCCCTACACAACGTTTTCTATTTCTGCTTGGCACTCTCGCTCTGCGGATTGGTCGCTGGGATCTTCGTGACTAACGACAGAATCCCGAAGCATGCCAATGTTCAGAAGAAGGGCGATGCTAGCCCGCGACTGTCTGTGGAGCGGTCTGTGGAGCAGGGCTCGATGCGGTCTGTGGAGCAGAGCTCAATAGGAAGACGGACCCTGGAGCTCCCCATTGAGAAGAAGAGTTCTTCGCCGGATGCCATAGAATTAGAGCTCAGTGCCGAGTCCAAGTGCTAAGCACATCCTGTGGCGTCCATCCAGAGATATCCAGGGCACAGGCTGCTTGGCGCTCGGTTGGCCCCTGCCCGGGGCGGGCCACTGCGTGGGGCTTTGCTCGCTGCGCTGGGAGAGCTGGAGCCTCCCGAAGGGAACAGCTTTCCGCAGGAGCCTCCACGGAGTGGCCAGCGGAGCGGACGAGGTGCCGCCGGCGGGCGCTCACTCTCGCAAGATCCTGGGATGTTTCAGAAACGCCAAGGACCGCTAGGCGAAACAGGAAACCCACATCCAGCGATATCCAAGCACATGTCACATTCTCACATCCTGTCGCATCCAATACATTCATTGACATCCCGCCCCACCTACTAGTCTTCTATGCATTCATAATACACTATTATACATCTGTAGTATACACGCCAGTGGCACTGGCAGAGGGCTACACCACCCTCTTGGACATCTCGCTGAGGTACAACTTGACGTGCAAATTCAACCGCTCAACCTCCAATTGGGCATCCTTTAGCTCGTCCTGGTACTCCTTTCGCAAAATGGTCATGCGTTTCTCCATGTCCGCTATGCTCTGTCTCTTGGCTTCCAACTCCTCCTCCTTCACCTTTCTCTCCTCCGAGAGCTGGAAGTAGTTTTCACTCAACTGCTTGAGCCTTCGCTTGCTCTCCTCGCTCTTCTCCTGTGCCAGCTGCCTCAATCGCTCGATCTTCTCCTCTCCGCTCTTCATCTGTCGCTGTAAGAGCTGAATCTTGCGGTCAAGATCGTTCAGTTCAAGCTGCTGCTGGTCCTTATACTCCTGGAACTTGGTCAATTTCTCGAACGACTGTTCCTCCTTGATCAAATCGTTCAAAATATCCTCCAAACTGCGGAAAATACCCTTCAATTCGCTCTCCACAATGTGGAAAGACTCGACCGTTATGGAGTAATTGCGGTTTTTCTGCTCCAAATCGGCCACCGTCTCCTGGTCCCTGATCAAATCTCGTCTGAGATCTTCAATAACTCTTTTGATCGACTCAGGATTGGATAAAATGTACTGTCGGAGCCGCTCGAGATCCTTGTTCGACTCGTTTATGAGGTAGTTTAAGTCCTCCAACTTCTCAATTAACCGCTGTTTCTCATTGCGGTAGTTTGCGTGCTCCAAAGTGAGGATTTCCTGTGTCCGCTTGAGCTTTTTGAGCTCCAATTCGATCTTGGAGTTGTATGCGTTGATTTGCTTGAGGGATGCAGAGGTGGTGCCGGGGCCAGCGCCTGACCCGCGCTCCAATTTCGCCTTGAGCGCCCCAATGTTGTCAGTGAGCTGGCTGTTGCGCAGCTGGGCTTTCCGCATGCCCTCCAAGTTGTTTTCGCTTAGCGCTAGAAGCTCCTCACAGTCCGCTGAGTGCTCCTCTCTGAACTTGGCAAAATTGACGATGGCGCTCAAAATGCGCCGTATCCGCACAGGATCGGGCCTCATGATGTCCATCAATGTGAAATCGTGGACTCCGCAGTCCACGAAGAATTGGTACGCCACGCGGTGGAGGATAATCAACTCGAGCGACCGCGTGGTATCGTCCTCTGTGGCGGCGCCATTGGCAGCGCTGCTCGCTCCGTTTCCCGCCGGCGTCTCGGGAACATTGTCAATTGAGGCCCTGGGTGTGGTGGAGCCGCCCTTTCCAGACCCCAAACTCGTCCTGGCTGATCCCTCGTCCAAGGACTGGTCGGGCCGATTTAGAACCCCCGCCATTTTCGAAATGTTCTCGGATGTGACTCCTAGAAACGAGTCCAAGATCTGTTCCAACAACGACCGGATGTAGCCACTGGTGGGTCGAGAGACGAGCTCCTCGTTGGCTATGAAGTCGCAGCTCTGGAGACATATGGAGATCTCCCTGAAGTCAAGAAGCGGAAAATTGTCCTGATAATTGAAGCTCAGCGTCTGGCTAGCACCCCGGCGAAACATTGCCAGGGGCCTGTATATCGAGGACGGACGGGACATGGGGAGGAAGAGACAGTGGTGGGAGCTGGTGTTGTTATTGTTTTTAAGAGAGGCTGCATGCAGGAGTATATCGCGTGGGATGAGAGAGCGAGAGACTGGGGGAAGAGCAAGAGGAGAGAAGGGGAGCAAGGGCGAGAGAAAATTGAGAGTGTGATTTGATGAGTGATGTAAGGCTACACGTGGTCGTAGCATCATATATTCAAAGTAAGGTGGATGGTGGAGCCGAGAGTGCTGCCGTTGCTGTCTGGGGCTGGGACCGGTGCTTCGAGAGCGCGCTATTTAGCGATGTCCCGGCGCTGGCGCCATTTAGGCCCTTTTCGCGCCTGTTAGCATTAGTTCCACTGCCTAGCTCCAGCAGCCTGGCTCCTCCACAGCGCCCCACAGCCCAGCCTCTCTCAAACCCTCTCTGCCGTCCAGATCGCACCTCTGCAAAGAATTTTGATCACCTCTGTGATCACCAAGTAGGGCACGGCCTTCTCGGCGTCGTTGTCTAGCGCCGTGTCCAAGTGCTCCAACTCGTCGTCTCTGAAGGTGCTGATGTGCTGCTTCAACTGCGCAAGTTCTGGCGAGTCTTTGATGTCAGGAGTGGGGCTCTCGATCAATTCGCCCGTAGCTTTGTCATAAATTGGGACGTCGTACTGGTTCATTATCACCCGGAGCTGCTCATTGTAGTGCCCACCGATCACTGTCTCCACAGCCACAGTGCATGCCATAGCGGCTTCCTTGCCCAACAATCCAGTGCCCACACCCAAGCTGTAGGCACCGAGCTTCCATAGAGGAGTCAAGAGCGAGGGTCTGACCCGGCGCTGGGTCTGGAGCCGGTCGAAGGTGGCGTGGTGATGGATCTCCTGGTCCCACATGTGCTGCAAAATGGGCTTCAAATGGGGGTGCTTGGCGGCTAGCACTCGGTACTGGCCGTTGTAGATGTAGTCTGCTCCTAGTTCTCCCGCCTGGTCCACTCTAATGGTGCGGTCCAAGAACGCTTTCTGGGCCCTGGAGAGCTGGCCGTATCTCACGTCGCCGTGGAACTTTTTGACCGCCTGCTCCGCCGCTTGCGACAGGTTGAAACGCTTGAAAACTCTGCTGAGCATGTCGTGTTTTTGGGAGCTGTTTGGCTGTGGGAGTTGGGCTGTGGTTCGGTCTGTCTCAGCTTCGAGAGCAGGCTCAGTGAGCTGATGCGCGCCAAATTCCGAGGATCGCACAACGATGGCACCACCACGGCGGCGGCCACGACAAAAGGGTGAGGGTAACGAAGGCCTGGCGGGGCTGATTTGGAGGGTGGGGCGGGGCTGATGACCGGTGAAATTCTGAGACCTCCAGACCGGGAGCTCGATGAGAATGTGGTGGTATCTCCAACCTTGCGTCGCTAATCTTGGCGAGCATTTAGCGACTGGTCCCTTACTTTCTGCCTTTTGCGCCCAACGAACGCACCCTCTCCACCTCTTTTCTCTATGACTCTTATCTCCACGCAATCTCTTCTTGAAGTATTTATATTATTTTGCATTATTTCTCTACTAGAGCCTTTCTATGCTAGCTGAGCTCGGTCCATGTGCCAGCGGAAGTACGTACCCACGTTCCCACCCGGTTCACCTCCTCCATGCGCCGGCGCAAGTCCCAGTCCACAGCGTCACTCAGCTCAAAAATGTTGAGCATCTCCCAGCCCATACTGAAGGGCACTCTCTGTGCATTTTGGGCATATTCGACGGGCTTGTTGCCGTTTTCTGGCACCCTCATCTCACCTAGCTCCGTGCAAGGAACATCTGTCTTCATGATCCAATTGAGCTCGAAGTAAGCCTTCAAAGAGTCCTGGCGCTGTCCTTTCAAGTCACAAATTGAAGTCAGAACCGGGCTCGTCATTTCAGCTATTCCACAGAACTTCCCCGACCGCTCCACCAGGAACAACAAAATAACTTTTGCACCCAGCGCAGAGCATTTCTTGAATGCCCGTTCAAGCTTATGGGACCCAAATAACAGCGTGCCCCAGAAGTTTTCAGTCCAGGACTTTTTGACCTCTTCGATTCTGTGCGCCTTCATGATGAAGAACTGGCATTTTTGTGAAAGTTTATACTCCTTGTTGTGAAGGAGAATACTGTAGCTTTGGGAGAAAGGTGTCAGAGAAGGTGCTGGGGATCCTGTGTCATTCGTAGACACCAGATGACGCCCTGCGTTTTCATTGAACTGCTCTGGTGTTTCCACCGCATTTCTAGAGAGCAATGCCACCCTGAGCTCGTCTAACTCAAACTCAGAGTCATTGTCCTCTGACTCTGAAGAAGTTTCCTCTGATGTGGTATCAGCCTGTGGACTCGCGAAAGAAAAGCTTTCAGAATGCTCCTTGGGCTCCAAGGGAGACCTCACGGAAGTCTCAAGCTCCGAGACAAAGTCATCGAGATCTTCAGAGTGTCCGGTCGGAATGTTCTTGTTGCTGGAGTTGGTCTCCAACTCTTTGAGGGAGCTGCTCTCACGCTGCTCGCTGCTTCTGTGTTCATGAGTACAGAGCAGTACGGTGTCTGTGGTTTGACCTGGGAGACAGAGCCTGTAGTTTGGGCTTGGGCAGTACCAAAGATCGCTTTGTGTTCCTGTAAGCACCTGGCTCCACGTGGCTATTTGTGGGGTGCCTTCTGCGCCATATCGTGGCGTAGAGAGCTCATATCTGTCCACTGGTTCCTTCTCTGTCTCTGACGCCTCTGAACTTTCCTTCCCTGAGCCTTCCTTCCCTGGGATTTCCTTCCCTGAAATTTTCTTCACTAAGCTTTCCTTCTCTGAACTGCTGGAAGTATCTTCTTCATTTCCCGTTTCGTCTGAGCCGCTTTCAGAGGAGGAGATGTAGTAAGGGTTCAATCTAGGCTTCTTTTGCACGAGGTACCCGGCAGCTGAAAGCTTTCGTTTGAGCTCATTTCTATTTGCTTTGGTAAATATCCCACACTGAAGGTAAATTCTATGGAACTCGGAGTGGGGCAAGTAGCGCTGGGGTGGCTTGCGAGGCCGCTCGGTGTCGGAAGTCATTGATCTTTGGCCCTTTTGAAAATATTCAGCTATTAAATTGTTTTAGAGTAAATGTAGCGTGCTAACTGCTATATTTTAATGTGCCTTGTAGTGAATAGCTGGCTGCTATAGTTAGCGGTGATAGGTGTTAGTGCTGAATGTGTCGCTAACTGGAGCAGTATATTGTTAGTTGTATGGTCTTTTTGTATGTTCTTTGAACTGTTCTCTCGGTTGACTTTGATAAGGAAAAGTTTTAAATTTTTGAATTCCTGGCATTCCATCTCTTAAATTTATAGTTCTCAGAAGAGCTATAGTTTCTCAGGTCTACTTGGTCTTTCGAAACATGCAACAAAGGGTACATTTTGCAGCTATTGGCGTGATCCGCGTGCATATAGCACCTGTCAAAATAGTATGATCCTGCATGTAATGATGGTATCAGAGATGGAAGCGATTGGATCGAAATGGGGCTAGTGAAGGGACAATGGGTTAAAAATACGGCAAATGAGTGATTTGGGCACGGGTGTGACTTTTGTACATCACCAGGAGTTTGCTTCAAAAGGTGATGTTTGTTGGCTGTATCCCCGGGTACGATGTGGAGACCTGGGCGCTAGGTAGTGAGTGCATTTAGGGAGTTTTCGCGTATTCTAGCGACAAGAACACGCTATTTCTCACGAAGCAACGACCAAGAAGAAGGGTATCAACACTCCACCAGTCGACACCTTGCTATTCCTTCTCCACCACCCATAGACTGTAGAGCACACAGATTACGTAGGGCCTCATAGCAACACACAGATGTCACTAAGAATCAAAGCCCAGGACCAAGACCAGACCGAGCGGAAGCTTCAGCATGACAAGAAGCAGAGGAAATTCCCCAAGGTTTTCAAAACAAAAGTGGACATCTCCAAGGTGAATATGGCCGTGATGAAGCGCTGGATAGAGCGAGAGGTTGACGAGATACTAAAGGATGACGATATCGTGGCGGACTACCTCTATGAGCTTTTAGTAGCCGATGGGGAGCCGGACATCCAGCAGATCCACCTCCAGATGGCGGAATTTTTAGGAGAAAAAGATTCGCTAGAGTTTTGCACCAGGCTCTGGGGGTTGATGGTGAGTGCTGTGAAGGACAAAGACGGGATTCCTGAGGAATTGATAGAAGAGGAGCGTCAGAGGAGACAAGTGCCACGAGGAAGAGAGAGAAGCGGAAATGTGGGCGACAGTACGAGAAGATCGACAGAGCCGGCTACTAGGGTCCCCAGGTCAGAGTTTGTGAGGCCAGAGCCCCGAAAAACGAACTACAACAGGAGTCTGTACAACGCAAGCAAGAGGACTCGCAGCCCAGAGAGCGAGGGAAGAAGGCGAGAGCGAAGCTACAGAGACAGAAGTTGAGAGAGAAAGGGAGAGAAAGGGAGAGAACAGCGGCTAATGAGCAGCTAAAGAGAAACGTTGCGTCCAGTTCTTGCCCACCGCAGGGGACAGCCTTCGCAAGGGTCTCCACAAAGTGACCAACGGAGCCGGCTGGCACTCGATAGGCCATGGAACCTCCGGGGTTGCTGGACGCTCCGCTGGCGCCTGCTCGGCGAGAGCCACTGCGTGGAGCTCTGCTCGCTGCGCTCGGGGCTCTAGCGCCCCCCGCAGGGGACAGCCCTACGGATGAGTCTCCACGAAGTGGCCAGCGGAGCGGACCCGGAGCTGGTGGTCTGGAATTTGAGCACCTGAGGCGGCTTCTTGACGCCACTCAGCCACTCAGACCAAGAGATCAGGGCCATAAGGGCGGATGGAGACCCAAGAGCCAGCTTGACTCCAGGGTGAACCGGGCTCCGGCGCTAAAATTAGCGCGCAGACCAAAGCAATGCCAAGTGACACTGGCCACGCCCAGACCCAGGCCCTAGCGCCAGAATCCGGACCCCTATGACCATAGACGATCAAATATTCGGAACTGCGAATGTAGATTTGGTCAGGAGACCAGTGCTGTAGTGGCGCTAAGTAATTAGCTCTTCTGGGGTAGGGGGTAGCTGTCCACGTGACAGCGTGTGCGCACCGGCCTGACCTCTACGTCCACTCCTTATCTCTGGCCAGAGGCAACAGAGGGCCACGTAGCAGCACCACCCAGCGCCGACTTGAAACCAAACGCTGCCAGACGCTAACGCAGCCAGATCCGCACAAATTCTCCGAAATGTCCGAAACTGGCGACAGTGGGCACCACCACCACCACCACCATCACCACCACGAGCATTCAGAACATGGCACCCACAGTGACCCCAACACCACAGGCGCTCCCGTTCCCCAGGGCCCGCGCATCGGCAAGTACCAGGTGCTCCGCACGCTTGGCGAGGGCTCTTTTGGCAAAGTGAAGCTCGCCCAGCACATCACCACGGGCCAGAAGGTGGCGCTCAAAATCATCAACAAGAAAACATTGGCCAAGCTGGACATGCAGGGGCGTATAGAGCGGGAGATTTCGTACCTCCGGCTCTTGAGACACCCGCACATCATCAAATTGTACGACGTTATCAAGTCCAAGGACGAGATCATCATGGTGATCGAATACGCCGGGAAGGAGCTCTTTGATTACATTGTGCAGCGCGGCAAAATGCCCGAAAACGAGGCCCGGCGCTTCTTCCAGCAGATCATAGCCGCGGTGGAGTACTGCCACCGTCACAAGATCGTGCACCGCGACTTGAAGCCGGAAAACTTGTTGCTTGACGATAAGCTCAACGTGAAGATTGCGGATTTCGGGCTTTCCAACATCATGACCGACGGCAATTTCTTGAAAACCAGCTGCGGGTCGCCCAATTACGCCGCTCCCGAGGTCATCAGTGGCAAGTTGTACGCGGGGCCCGAGGTGGACGTGTGGTCGCTGGGGGTGATCCTCTACGTGAT
This sequence comes from Chernovozyma palmyrensis, assembly GCA_030558275.1. Classification (NCBI taxonomy): domain Eukaryota; kingdom Fungi; phylum Ascomycota; class Pichiomycetes; order Serinales; family Debaryomycetaceae; genus Chernovozyma; species Chernovozyma palmyrensis. Next base: position 118,934 of record JAJMSF010000025.1, read on the forward strand.
GCTCTGCGGACGGTTGCCCTTCGACGACGAGTTCATCCCTGCGCTTTTCAAAAAAATCAGCAACGGGGTCTACACCCTCCCGAACTACTTGTCCAGCGGCGCCAAGCACTTGCTCACGCGCATGCTCGTGGTGAACCCGTTGAACCGCATCACCATCCGCGAGATCATGGAGGACGAGTGGTTCAAGGAGAACATCGAGGACTATCTCTTGCCGCCAGACCTCTCCAAGACGAAGCACAAGAAGATCGAGGTGGACGAGGACGTGATTCTGGCGTTGACCACCGCCATGGGCTACGACCGCGACGAGATCATCGCCGTCATCAACAAGTGCAACGAGCACAACTCGCCGCAGCAGCAGTCCAACGAGATCATCGACGCGTATCTTTTGATGAAGGAGAACCACACGTTGGTGCGCGACTTGAAGCGCTCGCACAACGACCGCATGGACACGTTTTTGTCGTCGTCCCCGCCGCCGTCGTGGAACACTCTCAATGAGGGCGACCCGGTCGCGGACCCAGGCGCCCCCAGACTGTCCGCGGCGTCTTCGCACCGCGCCCCGGGGGTGCAACAGTCGCTCACGTACCAGACGTTGAACGGCGTGCCCGATCTATCGACGTTGCCGAACTCCACCATCGCCATCTTGCCGTCATCGCTCCCCTCCATTCACCGCGCGCTCATGGTCGAGCATAACCCGGACCCGGCCCAGACCAAAATCAGCCCCGTGTCGTCCAAAAAGCTGAAAACGCGCTGGCATTTCGGGATCCGTTCGCGCTCGTACCCGTTGGACGTGATGGGTGAGATCTACCGGGCGCTCAAGAACCTCGGCGCGGAATGGTCCAAGCCGACGGAGGAGGAGCTCTGGACCATCAAAGTGCGCTGGAAGTACGGGCCGTGCATCGTGGAGGGCCAGGCGGACGAGTCGAGGGGATACCCGGACATGATGAAGATGCAGATCCAGCTATTCCAGCTCGAGCCCAACAATTACTTGGTGGACTTCAAGTTTGACGGGTGGGAGAACTTCCTGGCGCCGGACGGAGTGCCGGCCGTGAAACAGGACGTGGACGAGATGAGCTCGTTCTCAGCGTACCCCTTTCTTCATTTGGCCACGCGCTTGATCATGGAGTTGGCGGTGAACAGCCAGGGCGCGTAGCATACGAACGGACAAGAATTACAAGAGTTGTAGCAGTGGGCGTGCGGAGAGGGCTGGCGCCTAGGTTTGGAAGTGGGGATTTGCAAGACAACGGCGCTAGGGGTGCTGGGGTCAGGGTGAGAGGGCGATAGACGGCTTAGGAGAACGCGCCTATGCTCTGGACTACAGCGCGAAGAGACGCCCTTCAGGACGCTCTGAGGCCAAATGGAGATGCCAGGCACGCGGCTCGGTGTCCGCTCCGCTGGCCACTCCGTGGAGGCTCCTGCGGAGGGCTGTCCCCCTTCGGGGGTCCTAGAGCTTTCGAGCGCAGCGAGCAGAGCCCCACGCAGTGGCCCTCCCCGGGCAGGGGCCAGCGGAGCGTCACCGATGACCCCCAACGGCCCTGTTTCCTTGAACTTGAGCGCCCGGCGGTGGCCCGGGATGAAGAGATGGGAGAAGTAGAATCAAGTGGCTAGGCAAATGTAGGGACTGTGGGCGGTGGACGGTGGGGTGCTGAGCGGTAGGGAACGAGCATAGGTGCGAGATACGAGCCGCAATTCAGCGCCAACGACAGAACCAGGGCCAGCGGCTCTACAGTGGTCGTCCCGAGTGTCCATTCATCCCGAAACGGAAACACGCTCGAGCCCCCCCCGTTGGCTGGCAGCAGCTACGTACTTTCGTGATTCGTGGGTCTTTCCTATTCGGGTGCGACCAAAACACCCTGAGGTTTGTTCTGTGCACGTATAAGGGCGGTGGTCCTTGCGAAAAAGCCATCAGTCGCAGCAAATAGTGGACCGAATAGTGAACCGAGCAGCGACTTCGGGCATTTGGAGAAGCTCTCGTTACAATTAGACCGGTGACGATATCCTGGAGCGACATTCTGAGCAGCTTTGCCCTCCTTGTACTGACCAGAAAGCCTTGCTCTGGTATCACTGACTATAGCTCGCGACAGCTCTGGCAGCTCTGACCCCCTGACAGCACTGACCTTCTGACAGCACTGACCTTCTGGCAGCTCTAACTGTCTGTCAGCTGTCTCCAGCACTCCCTGCCACCTCCATCGACTCACCGCCCTATAGCTGCTGCACGTTGGACCCCCCACCCATCGCCATGAAGACCATCGACCTCTCGCAGCCGGAAATCCTGGCCGAGGCGTCCATACACCTAGCGGAGGTCAGCAAATGCATTTTCAAGTCCAAACGAGCCACCGTTCTCACAGGAGCAGGCATCTCCTGCAACGCGGGCATCCCGGACTTCCGCTCGTCGGACGGACTCTACAACATGGTCAAGGCCAAGCACCCGAAGCTGGTGGTGCGGGGCCAAGATCTCTTCGACATTTCGCTCTTCCGGGACGAAATCTCGCTCTCGGTGTTCTGCACCTTCATGGAGAATTTATACGTGTCCACGTTGGCCGCTAAGCCCACCGAGACCCACCGGTTCATCAAAACGCTCAAGGAGAAGAACAAACTCCTCCGGTGCTACACCCAGAACATCGACGGGTTGGAGAAAAACCTCAACCTCAACATCGGGCTCCACGACGGCGATTTGGGCTCGTCTTCGTCCGAATTCACCAAGCAGTGGCGCGACTTGGACGTGATCCAGCTCCACGGGAACTTGCACAAATTGTCCTGTACCAACTGCCTACAGAACTACAACTGGACCCACGAGTACCAGCAGCAGCTCTCGGACGGCCAGAACCCGGAGTGCGATAACTGTCACAAAAAGTACCTCGAAAGGCTCTACAGCGGCAAGCGGCTCACCGGCAGCATCGGAGTGTTGCGCCCAAGCATCGTGTTGTACGGCGAAAACCACCCGCAGGCCGAGAGCCTTGCGCGGGGCCTCAACCACGACATCAGGCAAAAGCCTGACCTTCTCATCATCATGGGCACGTCGCTCAAGGTGGACGGAGTCAAGAAGCTCGTGCGCTCGCTAGCGACCCAGATCCACAGCCGCGGCGGCCGCACTGTCTTTGTGAACAAGACGCCGTTGAGCGCTGCCTGGACCGGAGTCGTGGACTACCAGGTGCTCAGTGACTGCGACGAGTTCGTCAAGTTGGTGCGCAAAGAAATCCCGGACTTGTTCTTGACCCAGGAGCAATTGGACTCCAAGAAGCTCCGGTTCCCCACCGGCGGTGTGGCGTTGACGCCTCCGTCTTCGCCCGCCAAAATAAAGCAGGAGGTCGCCACATTATACAAAATTAAGGACGAGTTCAGGCGCCGAACGCTCACGGTGCCCACCCCCGAGCTCACGCCAGAGCTGAGCTTTGACGAGAAGCCCAAGCTCCGCGAGTTCAGCCGATCGCAGTTGAACTGCGCGAAGGACGAGGTGAAGGTCAAGGTGGAGCCTGAAACCGTGAGGATCAAGGAGGAAGCGCAGGCCCGCGGCAAGGAGAACAAGAGGCGCACGGAGGCACTAGGGGCCCAGCCCAAGCGGGTGCGCACATAGCCCCTGAATGTAACGACGCTCCATGGCACGTGTAGAGGGAGAGTGTAGAGGCCGGGCCTTTGATTTCGACCCAGCGACTCGTGGAGCGGTAGACTGCCACCGACGGGCGCTCCTGAACCACAAGGGGAGGCCCGGGGATCTGGGACGCTCCGCTGGCGCCTGCTCGGCGGGAGCCACTGCGTGGGGCTTTGCTCGCTGTGCTCGAAAGCTCTAGGACCCCCGAAGGGGGACAGCCCTCCGCAGGAGCCTCCACGGAGTGGCCAGCGGAGCTACAAGACAGCCGCCGGCGGGCGCTCAAGCTCTGAGTTCCAAGGGGAGGCCCAGGGTCCCGGGACGCCCCCGCTGGAGCCTGCTCGGGTGAGAGCCACTGCGTGGGGCTCTGCTCGCTACGCTCGGGGATTTACGTTGCTGGGACGGCCCAAGCCAGCGCCCATTTAAGGAGCCCAGACGCTAGAGTGCCTGGTGCTTATATGCCGTACTTGAGCCTCGGGGGCTGAAGGTCCTCGAATTTGTTCCAAAATGTGTCAATTTTGGCACTTTAAGAGGCTTATAAAGGATAAAAACACCGAACTATGATGCTAGCGGATTATTTATTGAATTGTAGGACCTTGGGGCATTATATATCGACATTGTCTATATCCATATGCAGGAACTTGCAGACGTAAGGACTTGAGCGGCGGGTGGCTGCTTGACGCTCCGCTGGCGCCTGCTCGGCGGGGGCCACTTGTTAGTACTCTGCTCGCTTTTCTCAAGGACGGAAAGACACCCCGCAAAGGGACAGCCCTCCGCAGGAGTCTCACGAAGTGGCCAGCGGAGCGGCAGACCGCTGCCGACAGGCCCCGGGCAGGGCCTTCGGTGCGAATAGCGCGAAAACGCCGCCAGGTCCGAACGTGCCAGGCTGAAGTCTGAGCTCCATTCTGAAAAGCTCGAGAATTCGGCGAATGTCCCGGAGTTATTTTCCCCTGGGGGTTAGTATCGGCACCGTTGCCGCATTGAGCCGCTGGGTTTTTCGGGGGCTGCTGGAGACGAGGGCTGGCCGTGGGTCATTCGAAGCTCAGCGCTAATTTCGGGTGCGCCGCAAGCCGCCGGCGATGCCAGCGGCACATGCCACCGCGAGCTCCACACAACGCTTCTCTGACTTCTCTCCTACTGCTCCCATCGGCATTCCCAGTCCCTAGCGACACATCTGGCCTCTAATTTCACGTCATGGACCAGGTGTCGAGCTTTTTCGACAACATTTTGGCGGTGAATGCGCCAGGGGAGGGGTCTGTGGAGCGAGGGGCCAAGAAGGACCCCCGGGCGGGATCGGAGGTGCCACAGATGCCACGGGTGTCTGAGGCTGATCCTGGGCACTCCAAGCGGCCCAGCTTTGGGTTCTGGACGTCTCAGGCCAGCACTGAGGGCCAGGACGCCTCCCCCGATCGCAAACAGCGCCTTCCCTACAGCGTGGGCCGCAGCCTCTCGTCCCGAAACGCCCCGGCGGCGTCTCTTTCCGACAAGCTCCTCGCCAAGATGATCGCCATGATGTTGCCCACGGAAGGCTCGGTGTTGCTGGGGTCCTCAGTGCTGCTCGAGCACCGGATCCTGATGCAGAAGCAGCGGCCGCTCCTACTGGTGAACACCATGAGCCGCAACTCGGTGCAGTTGATCAGTCGCTTGACGGCGATTTTCGAGTTCTTGGACCTGGTGATTGAGTTTTTCTCGTGGCTGCGGCCGTCCTTTACCGTGGGCCTTCTTTTGGGTGCTACACTCGTGATGCTCAACCCCCTCCTTTTCTCGGTGGTGCCATTGCTCTATGTACTCGTGGGGATAATGGTGCCGCACTACGTGGCCATCTACAGCCCGGACCGGGCGCTCCAGGCCCAGCTCACTGGAAAGGCGCCCGGAGCCCCGGGGCCGCCGGGCCACAACCCGATTGTCGCCGGGGTGCCCCTCAACGAGCCCCGCGTGCCGCAGCCGGCCCCGGAGCTCTCCCGCGAGTTCGTGTTGAACCTCACCGACCTCCAGAACCACATGGTGTTGTATGTGGCCGGTTTCGACTACTTCGTGTGGCTCACCGAGGATGTCTTGTACTTCCGGGACGAGCAGGTGCTGGCGGCGCTATTTGTGGCGCTAGTGGCAGGCATTTTCTGCAATTTGTACGTGGTGCCCGCGGTGGCTCCCGTAGTCTGGCGCTTGGTGCCGTTTCGTGCGCTCTCCATCGGCGCCATGTGGGCGGCCACGGTGTTGATGCACCCGCAGTTCCGCTCCCGCATCTTGGCGTGGGCCTACGACGACGACACCAGACGCCAGTGGCAGCACCTCGCGGAGCGCTTGGAGAACGCCATCCGAGGCCTCGTGGACCTGCTGGAGCTGCAGCGCGCGCTCGAGGAGTTCGAGCTCCGGCTGGAGCGGCCCGATGTCTTGCCACCCATCGACGGGCTCGCCATGGAGGTCGAGGTCTTCGAGCTTCAGCAGTTGAACCCGCGCACAAAGCTCTGGGAATTGGTCGGCTACAGCGACGACTTTTTCACCGTCAACTGCCCCTACCGTCTCCTCAGCGAGGGGATGTTCGAAGTGCAGCCAGGCGCCTTGGCGACCTATGACCCTCCCAGCGCGGCCGCTGCTCTCGTACAGGCCGCTGCGGGCCTCCAGGCCCCAGCCGCGCCTCTGTCGGCGCATAACTCGGTGCCCAGTAGCGGCCTCCACTCCGCCAGTGTTCCGCTGCTCCCGCATGGCCCGTCCGGCCGACGGATGCTGAGGCTGGCGCTGGTATCTCTGGCTCTGCTGGTGCAGCTGACACACTCCGAGGCCTCCAGCATCGACAACGCATCGCTCGGCGAGGAAAAGGCGCGCTACCCCATCGCACGAGCCCCGACACTCGACACCGTCAGGCCCCCCGTCGACTGGGAGTTCTGCCCGAACTCCAAGTGGCGCCTAGACCTCGACTGCTCCCACTGGGTCGCCAAAAATTTGATCGCCGACGTCGTGCACATAGACACGGATGAGAAATGGGCGTACGACGTCATGTTCCCCGTGGACAACGACGGCCACCCGGTGCTCCATGAGCACAGCAAAATGTTCCGCCGCCGCCGCTGGCTCCGCATGTGCCGCCGGGAGCGCCATGTCGCCGCCGGAAAGTGAGCGCAGCGATCAGAGCCCCACGCAGTGGCTTCCGCCGAGCAGGCGCCAGCGGAGCGTCCCTGCCCCTGTGCCCCTCCCTTTGGGGCTTAGATCTCCAGCGCCCGCCGGTAGCAGCTCTTCCGCTCCGCTGGACACTCCATGGAGGCTCCTGCGTAGCGCTGTGTCCCCCATGGGCGGAATTCTCACGAAGAGGAGCTTCTGGCCCCGTAATGAACGAAACGACGAAAATGGAGTGCCGAGCCTGGCCCATTGCTGTAGGTTCTCACCGCATGAAGTCCATAAGGTCGAGGGTTGTTTTTGATTTTTTCTCCTCCTTTTTCTTGGAGATCATGGCGAGGAGATTGTGGTCCTTGCGCTTCGCTGCGCGCTTTCTAGCGGCCAGCGTCGCCAGGGAGGCCGACGGAGGCGCTGGGGACGGCAGTTTCAGCTGAGAGACGGGCGCTGACAGGGGGGGCCTCCTGGTGTCACTGGGCTCGTCTGGGGCTGGACTGGAGCCGGCAGATTGCGCGATCTGGGGCTCTAAGAGCTCGGTGCTCACTGTCTGGTGACTGCCGCACTCAAGGCATTTGTACTGGAGCCTACGGCGACGATGTCGCTGGATTTTGGCCACTTCTGGCCCCTGGGCCTTGGATGATGTATCCTGAGAACTCTCCCGAAATTTCTGGGGATTTAGAGGACTCTGTGGAGCGTTCCTGGCCTTGCTGTCGATGGCAGTGCGCTTGCGATGAGCCCTTCGTGAGTACACCACCCGCACCGACACTGTGATCCCAGGGATGAAAATGGCACCGCAGTTATCGCAGAGTCGCTGCTCGGTGTAGTCTCCCGCGAGATTGAGCGAATTGGCCTCGCAAAAGTCCAAGAACTGCCCGTAGTACGCCCGGTGCAACGGGTGAAGGGGGAGCGTGTGCGCGAGGTTCTGGAGCTGGACCGCGGTGGTCTGCGCGGGCATGAGCAGTTTTTCCATGAGCCCTACGCAATGTGAGAGCCAGTCCCTGTTCTCTCCCAAACTTTGGAGCACAAAGATACAGATCTCTGTTGATAAGCCATCGCTAGGCCATACTGTGGTCCTGTATGCCCGATATAAAGATCCTGTACGTGGAGTAGTCCTGTGTGTGTAGTAATCCTGTATGTGGTGTATTGTCCGATAGCTCTCGAAGGGCACTCCTTCCAGAGTTCTTGCTCTACCCTCGCAATTATGACTCGGCCAGATAACAGCCCGTGGCAGCGCCTCCTCAGATAACAGCCTGCATGGCATTACCTTCGGAACTCGTGCTACTGGCTGGCCCCATAGATATGAACCGCGCACGACCTCCGACTCGGAGTGGGTCGCATCATGAGCGGGCTCGGAATTGCTGCAACTGCCCACCGAGACCGGGAGAGAGCCACGAGGGGTAAAGGGGCAAAATAATGAGTTATTTCCGACTATTGTCGAGGAATATACTGTGGACCATAGTCTATGGCTTTTTTCCGGATTATTAGGATGCTGTATCTTTAGCTGTCCTCTGCTCATCGCCTACTCTGAGCGTCCTACAGTGCCTCAGTCCGCTCTCAGTTCTGCTGCCGCCCCTCTCCGTACTTCGTCATTGCTACTCCCTTCTCCTTTCTCTGTGCTTCCTTGTAGCTCCCACAATTCTCTCAATTCCAGTTTCCGAATCCAACCAAATCCCCTCAATTTCACCACATCTTCAGTGGCTCCACCATCGGTACGCGTCCAAGCCTCGCCCACCGGCCGCCATTAGTCGCGGTCTAAAGCCGTTCCCGATGTCGCTCCAGCCAATCAATGGCGCGCAATCTGCGCTTACGCAAAGATCAACTTGGATTTGGTCACGTGACTGCTGCCTGGTATTTTTTGCTCCACCGTTCCAGGGCCTCCGTTTGGCCCCTCCTCTGGCTCTTCTTCTACAGTCGTCGATATCACCGCTCGGTTTTGACTCCAGAGTGTACTCGAACTGCCTGTGACTTGCTAGCGACCCCCAGCCATGAGCTCCAACAAACGGCTCCGAATGGACGGAGGCACCGCCGTTTTGGCCCACCACCTTCCAGAAATCGGCCAGAGAGCTCCAGAAATCTCCCAGAGAACTCCCGAAAATTTCCAGAAAACGCCAGACATTCTCTACAGGGCTCCAGAAAGCGCCCAGCAGTTTTCCGAAACGTCTTCCTCATACCCCTCCCCGGCTCAGCTGGCCCCACGCACAGCCTCTTCTATCGCTGACGCCACCGCCATAGATGCCCTAGGCGACCTCAACTCCAAGCCTTTCACCAAGGTCCTCAAGTCCTGTGTTAGATGCAGGCAGCACAAGACCAAATGTGACGCCGACATCAGGCGCCCCTGCTCGCACTGTGCCCGCCGTGACCTGCCGTGCGAGTTCAAGGTGATCGACACCCCTCCCAAGCGCTCCACGGACATCGTTGAGCAGCTCACACAGGAGGTGCAACTGTTGAAACAAACGTTGGACCTGATGATCACGCGCAAGAGCAAAATGGTGGACGATTTGATCCAGCGGGGCGTCAAATTCCCCCAGGGGTTCAGCTTCATGACCACCATCCCCTCGCCACGGGACTCAGCAGCGGAGTTTGAGTCTGACGACGAGGAAACATCGTCGGACGAGGAGCTCTATCACAAGCCTCGCGAGGCAACTCCGGTGCAAACGGCTCCGACGTTCAGCTTGCAGAATGCCGAGGGCAAGATCACCGCCACCACGGCGATCACATTGCCCCCCAGTCCCCAGAGCTCGGGCGGCTCCTTCGAGGGCGACATTCCCTCAGCGCGCGACACCAGCTCCCGCCACACGCCGGAAGAGGCGGGTCCTTCTCCAGCCTCCCGCTACACCCTCGGCGCCATCAGCATCTCCCTGGAGGAGGCCCAGCATGCGTTCGCTGTTTACAGACGCAGGTTCCACCGCTACGTGCCGATCCTCCCCGACGAGCTTCCGCTAGAGCCACAGCAGGCGCACAGCGAGAGCGACCTCTTGTTCTGGACGGTGGTGGTGGTGTCGTGGCTCGCGCAGCGCGACGGAACGAAGTACGCGCAGCTAGCGGACGCCGTGAAGCATCTCGTGGTGCAAAAGTGCTGGTACAGCACGCCACGGTCGATCCACACGTTGATCGCGCTCATTTTGTTGACCACGTGGCCGCTTCCCACCGATGGCAGCGACCAGATGTCGGTGAAGTACGTGGCGCTCATGACGAACCTCTCGCTTCAGTTGGGGCTCCACAAGTCGCAGTTTATTGACGAGTTCAGCCATAAAACACAGGTCCAGGTGTCCGGATCGTCGGCAGATGTCAACCGCGACGTCCGCGAACGCATCTACAAGCTCATCGCGGTGCTGTCGAACTACTGGTTGACGTTTTTAGGGTATTCCGAGAGTGCGGAGGAGGACTACATTGTGGCACGGGCATGTCGCAGTGTGGAGAGCAAAAAAACGGCTGCATTGAGCTCGGACCAGGACCACTACATCAACAGTATGTTGAAGCTTTCGCAGCTCCAGCTGAAAATCTCCGCCATCATCGAGAGCTCCGATACTTCGGTGACCCGCCTCTATCACATCAACAAAACGAAGCGGTTCATCAATGTGGGGATGCTTGAGAAGATATTGGAGCGGATGCAGGGCCCAGAGCTGCCGATCATGGCGCGCGCGGGAGGGGACAGACGCCTTTTTGAGTTGACGGTGCTCTTTTGCCGCTTGCAGCTTTATCTTTTTGCCTTTTCGCCATTGGACCGCTTCAAAACCGACCTCAATTTGTCGGTGGAAGAGTACCGAGAGTATGTCTATAAAGCGGTGAGATGCTGCTGCTGGATCGTGGAGTTGTTCAGGGCGGAGTTCGGTGCTGGGTCTCAAAACTCGGGGGACGGCCAGGCGGAAACCTGGGCCTCTGGAGACTCTGAGAGCCTGCGCTCCTTTCTCCAAGTTCCCGTGCACTTTCGCTTTGTTCTTGAGCTCTGTCTCTTGGTGATGGTGCGCATCCACCACAGCCCGTTGCTATGCCGGGTGGAGGACTACCACAGCCTCAAGGCGTCGTTCAACACCGGCTACCGGCTCTTGCGCACGTTCAACAGCGACCAATGGCACCACGTGTCCATCGCCGATGTGCAGCGCATTGACTCCACATTGGTGGCGTTCGACCGCTTGTTCAACTCGCGCGGCAAGGCCTCGCTTTTGGCAGGCGGCCTCATATCTAAGGACCCCGAGGGCCCAGCGAACCGTTTCTTCCTCATGCGCCGCTTTGACGACCATTTGGTGTCCTCATTGTTGCACGAGATGAACGGGCTCATCCAGGCCGAGCACCAGACAAACGAGCCGGTCGACTGGGCGCGCTTGGGGTTGAGTCAGGAGTCCCACGGCGATATTATCGCGTACTTGCAGGGCGAGTGTCTGATTTTTGAATAAAACCGGGGAAATGGTCTGGTAACTTTCAAGTGTAGTGTGCAGTGTAGTGTGGGTATCCGTATGATCGTGTGTGCATTGTTCGGTGGAGAAGGTCGGGCCTGGCGGCTGGGGCTTAGTGATCCTGCACACATTTGGGTGCAAATCGAGAAAGAGAAGCGCCCCAAATCTGGCCCTGGGTTTCAAAAAGAAAGCTAAAAAGCGGATGCCCATCTTAAACATGTAAATAATCTACTGGTTTTTTTAGTTAGTCATTCTGCCTCTTTTTTGGCTCTTTTAGTGGGCACTTTGCTCCTGAGGTCATAGTACGGCATATAAGCACATTCTACCATGCCCTCAAGGACGAGCACCCGACGGCAGGCGCTCAAGGCTCCGGGGCCCGTCGGCATAGGGTCCGCTCCGCTGGCCACTCCATGGAGGCTCCTGCGGAGAGCTGTTCCCTGCGGGAGGCCTCGAGCCCCGAGCAAAGCAAGCAGAGCCCCGTGCAGTGGCTCCCGCCGAGCAGGCGCCAGCGGAGCGTCCCATGCCCTTGGGCCTCTCATTAGGGCGTACTCCAGCGCCTGCCACACCTCATCGCTCCGCTGGCCACTCCGTGGAGGCCCCTGTGGGGAGCTGTGCTGTCGCAAAGGCTCCAGACGTAAAATTAGCCCGCCCGGTCATGGGTGTCACTGCCACTGGCCGCAGTTTCCAGGCCCCTACACTCCTTATCATGCGTCGTTTATTTACATGCCCCCGCCGAACTGGCGCATCATCTGCTGCATCATTCCGGGATTCTGCATCATCTGCTGGGCCTGCTGGAGCATGTTTGGGTTGGATTGCATCATCTGCTGCGCTTGTTGAATCATCGAGGGGTTGTTCATCATGGAGGCCATGTCGGGCATTCCGCCTGCTCCGCCACCACCGAACATTTTCATTGCCTGCTGCATGAAATTTGGGTTCAGCTGTGCCTGCTGCATCATCCGCTGCATTCCTGCCGGACCCGGCATTCCCCCGGGTCCGGCGGCGTTGCCTCCGGCGCCCATGTTCTTGGCTCCCTGAGCCATTGAGCTCATCATCCGCTGCTGCTGTAACACCATCTCCACCTCCACCGCCGAGCACCCAGACCCCCGCGCCACGCGAATGATCCTCTCGGGCTCCGTGATGAAAATCCGCCCGTCACTGTCGAGCTCGCGCGTGGTCATCGAGTCCATGATGTAGATCATATTTTTGATTTTCTTGGACGTTTCTTCCTCACCCACCTGCTCCATAATGCCCGACATCCCGGGGATCATCGAGGCGATGTTTGTGAGCGGTCCCATCTTCAAAAAGTTGTTCATTTGCGTCTGGAAATCGCGGAGCGTGAACTTTCCCTCCTTGAAGTTCTCGATCGTCTGCTTGTGTGACTCGTCATCCTGGAGATTGAGCGACTCCACGTGCTCAATGAGCGACTGGATGTCACCAATTCCTAACAATTTGGAAATGAAGGTCGTTGGCTTGAACGCCTCGAAGTCCCCCACATGCTCTCCTGTTCCGATGAAAACAATGGGCGTTTTGGTGGCAGCAACGGCAGAAATGGCACCGCCTCCCTTGGCGTGTCCGTCCATCTTCGTCAAGATGATGGACCCAAAATTGGACGATTCTTTGAACGCTTTGGCCTGCGACTCGGCCGCCTGACCTATGGCTCCGTCCATCACCAAAATCGTCTGTGTCGGCGTGACGGCCTCCGAAATCTGCACCATCTCGTCAAAAAGTGATTGTTCCTGCTTGTGTCTTCCCGAGGTGTCCACTATGATGATGTCGAACTTCTCCTTGCGGAATTTGGTCACACCCTCCTTCGCCACCTTGACGGGGTCGTGCTCGGTGTAAGAACCGTAGTAAGGAATGGCCGATTTGGTAGCATTCTGCTTCAATTGGTCAAAGGCACCTGCTCTGAAGGTATCAGCACAAACCAAGCCTACTTTGTACCCTCTCTTCTTGTAGTAGAGCGCCAATTTCGTACAGGAGGTGGTCTTACCTGCACCCTGAAGACCGACAAACATGATGACGTAGGGCTCTGCCGTCACCTTGGTGGCCTTCTTGCCTCGTATGGTGGTCACTTTCTTGCTGTTGGCCAGAGATCCATAGCCCAAGCTCAGCGCTTGGTGGGCCAACTTCTTGGGCTTAGGGGGCTCCTCGTGAGAATCCACCAACGCACAGAGCTCATCGTAGACAATTTTTTGAAGCTTTTTGCGCTTGTTGGCACTGCTTTCATCGTCCCCAACGTCCTTGGCAACTTTGGCCTTAATGTTGTCCCGGAGTCTTGCCACCAATTTGATGTTCACATCGGACTCTAGGAGGGCAGTACAGAGGTCCTTGATGAGTGCCTGGATCTCTTTTTCGGACCCGGACTCCACGCTGGAAATGGCTCCGCGTAACCGCGACCCTAAATCTGCCAACACCATCGTGCGTAGTAGTGTGTAGCAGTGGCGGCTGGTGGTCTGCTGTTGGCGTTGTCGAGCTGAAGAATTGATCGCAGAGGCGCTCTTTTGTGTCTTTTTTGTATGCAGGAGATTGGAAGATAGTCGTAGTGTGGGCTCTAGCGTGGGCTCTAGTAGGACTCTATTAGGTTTTATTATTGCAATGGATGTTCTTCGTCACAGAAGAGATTTCTAAAACTGGACTAGATATAAATCACGGCGATTTGGGCTCTGAGTTAGTCTACTGGTTGTTGTGTTGCGCACTTTAGCGTGTTAAAGGTATTGGACGTCGCTAAATAGCGCGAAATGGCCGGGCAGGTCTAGCGCAGCTCTAGCGGTAACCCATCAGCAGTCTGACCCACAGCAGGATTGAACATGGTTTAGCTCGTACGAGATCATTTTACAAAGAATGACATCCCCATACTGTATCTGTATCTAGTTTACAGCTATCCAGTCCATCCCAACCAGGGCCGCCTTTGGTTGGGACCGCCTTTTGGTGGCAATCCTAGACTGCCGGATCCCTGTGTTGATCCCTACAGATGCCACTCTCCACCCTGCTGGTTGTTGGTCTACGTAGTGTTTCTTTTTATGTGTGGTGCCATGGGAGTGGGGTCCCTCTCTGGTGGGGCCAGGGAACCTACGGCTGCAATACGCTGAAGATTAGCACCAGAGATACGGCATGTGGATGTCCAGGTGTTCGCACTGATAGCGCTGATAACGCTGGGTCTTTGGAACAGCTGACCCCTCGATACGATGGGGCCCTAGGGGCTCCGTGGCAGGCTGGCCCTGCGCTGTTTCAGGTTACGGTAGTATCGGAATGGCGATTACGGTACGATGGACTTTCAGGAACAGAAGCTGGCGGGGACCGAATGGTGGGGGAAGTAGGCACCGCTGTGGGGACGGCACCGCTGTGGGGAACTAGCGCTGACACAGCTTTCGGGGTAACAGACAGCGCGGCATAGCCTTTCAGGACGACGGCACCTGTGGCGGGGGTAACCCAAAGTTCGCGGGGGTCTAGTGGGGGCTGGGGTTGGGGTTTCTGGGGTGAAGGTTACGAGTTCTTACGAGGTCGGGGAGGGTCGGCGGTAGGTGTTGTGGCGCCAGGGGTGTCAGCCGTAAGCCATAAATGTGACACTTTCCCTAGCCCCATTAGGCACTTCGATCCCTTGGGTGACCAGATTTAGTGTCTATTGATGACCTTATCGGAAGTAGCGCACTGTGGTAGAGACAATAGCTGCTGTGTAAACATTGCTAACCTTTGTATGCGGACAGTGTGATGAGCACTGGAACACGAAGTTCGGCAAAGCCAAGGGAGGTAATTCTAGGCTGATTACGGCGAACAAAGTGGCCAGGCTCGATAAGTAAACAGTAACACAATGTCTGAAATTACATGAAGTGTACTTGAGATATGAATCAGAGATTGTTATGGTATCACAGATAGTGATGTTGTGATAGATATGTGGATGTTGTCGTAGATATGTGAATGTTGTCTTAGTATGTGGATGTTCTGATAGATATGGATAGATAGCTACATAGATATAGATAGTACAGATATGGATAGGTGGAGATATGTTGATGTGGAAAGATAAGCGAATAGTGGGCGCGAAATGGAATGGCCTGGCCCTACGCTAGTGACGCTCACACCGAGAGCAACTATACGAATAGATAATGGGGCCGGTGAAACAGATGATGGTCGCTATTTTCGAGCAACTGGTGGCGAGCTGTGCCGCAGATGTTGATAGCTCCTCTGAGTATCGGGCGAGATAGCGCGTGGGTCTGGGCACATTCGCCACAGATAGCGCGAGCGATAGGGGCCATGTGGGCCCCAGATAGGAGCGCAATTGCCGCATTGGGACGCAGCAACTTGC
This sequence comes from Chernovozyma palmyrensis, assembly GCA_030558275.1. Lineage (NCBI taxonomy): Eukaryota > Fungi > Ascomycota > Pichiomycetes > Serinales > Debaryomycetaceae > Chernovozyma > Chernovozyma palmyrensis. Next base: position 134,316 of record JAJMSF010000025.1, read on the forward strand.
GCTAGCGCTGCGCCGCTGGAATAGGAGGCAGCCGCACGTGCCGCCACCATGCGTATGGGACCAGGATACGCTAGAGGCTCCAGAGAGGAGACTATCGGTGCAAGCCTACAGGTCAGAGAGTCTCCAGAATCGGCCATTGGTAGGAGACGCTAGCAGGGCGCTCGGGGCCAAAGAGCAAAGAGCGTGGTCTCGCAGGGACTACAGTAGCTGCATATTTTCTATTGCATAGCCTGCTATACGATATGAGTTAGCTGCGCGCGGCAGCGAGACTGGACGGCGGCCCAGCCCATGCGAATTTAGACCCTTCCTTGGAGGATCAACACGTCAATCATTTCGATTCCTGGCACGTCGATGCTGTCGACAATGTCCTCGTACTCGAGCTCGCGCTGGTGGAGTGCTGAGATCGAAGACGAGGTCTTTAGCACCGAGGCCATTGGCCTCTTCCACGCGCGGGGCACATGGTGGCCCACGGGCGCAGTCGGCGGGTTGGTCTTGGCGAGGGCGTAGTTGATGGTGGGAGACGACGAGGCGGTGGAGAGTGAACCATTGGAGGAGAAGCAGGAGCTGGATTCGTGCTGGGGTACGCTCGTTCTGCGCCTTTTGTGGCTGCCAGCGTGTTCCTCCCCGTGATGTTCCATGTGGTGGTGTGGTCTCGCTGTCTGATGTGGGGACGTAGGTGGTGGGTGCGAGAAGGCCTGGGATATGGACTGAGGCTGCTGTGGCGAGTCGCTGCCATCGAGAACACGGACTACTCCGCGCGAAGTCTGGACGGTGCCACACTGTGACCCACTGGAGCAGAGCGGACAGTTGACAGTCCGAGCCCCTATTTTCCAGCTGAACATGTTCTCTATGTCCTCGATGGAAGTGGCCAAGATTTCGTTGAGTCTTTTTGTTTTTAGACTCATGGCGGGAGAGGTCGTGGTTGCTAGGGCCAAGTGGTCCAGAATGTAAGTGGAACCAAAAAAAACCAAAAGGAGTCCCAAGAGAGCCAGATGTCCAAATAGAACCAGGAGTCTAAAAGAAAACCAAAAGATGTCCCGATATAAGAATCAGAAAAAGCAAAAAGAAGCAAATTGTATTTTCGGACACTCCGGCCGTGCCATATATATAGATTTGTATTTCTAATCTGCGATAGCCGTTGCCACAGCATCGAGCTTTTTTTTTTTATAGTTCAAATGTTTGGTTGTCGCCTCTTGCCTTTTCAAGACGCTTCTCCACGCCAAATGTCTCCGCATCCTGCATGCGGCTTGCGATAGCGAAGATCCGCGCCTTCAATGGGCAGATGCGCGTTGATTGAGATAGTGGAAGCGGTCACGTGCGCGGGGCTTTTGGCCTGTGGCGGAGGTGCGGGCGTGACTTTGATGGGAGGGTGCGGGTTACGGCGAATTTTGACAATACGGAGGAGGGGACAAGGGGACCTGCGGAGAGTGGAGGGGACTGCGGAGGGGAGCTGGTGGGGGGCTGGTGGGGAGTTGGTGGGGAGGTGGAGGAGCTATGGAGTCGGTGGGACCAGAGAACGGAGGGGCAAACATTTAAAGCTTGGGTGAGGACATACAGTGGGGGAAGCGCAGCGGGTGAACAGGTCTTGGCCACTGGAGCTGCGGGGGCGGAAGCCCCGCTGGCGGGGCCGTGCAACCCATGCGAAAATTTGCTTTTCGGCGTAGCTTGCCGTAGGAACTTTCCCCACGACGCAGCGTCGTATTACTCAGAGTCTCCGCGGAGCCGTGTGTTTGGAGCGAATTTGTGTTGACAATGTGCCAATGTCATGCTGACATTGTGCTGTCCATGGGGGCATTGTGCTGACATTGCGGTGACATTGCGCTCACTGAAATTGTACTGGAATTGCGCCAAAATGGTCCCGCGGGCCATAGCCTTGCGCCTACCTGCGCTTACGCTGACTCCGTGGTTTCTCTGGTCCCAGATGGCCCTGAAATTTGCGGCCACAGTTGCTGAGTTTCACCTTGGGCTCCTGATAGCGCAGCGTCACCCTCTGCTCCAGTCCCTCCCAGAGCCTAGAGCCCGAGCCAGCGCCAAATGAGAGCCAAGGGAAACTCCCAGATACGAAGGTTTCACAACATCGACTTCTTCTCCACAGCCTGATACTTCTGGGCCCATACCATCATCTCCGCCGCAGATGGCGCCAATTACTGGCCGATTTCACCTTCCACCGACGGTTCCATGGCCTTCTATCGCCGCACACCCCAGAGATAAGAGATACGATATGGTCACGTGGGCCGGCGGATGCCGACATCCAGCCGCTGGTTCCAGCCGCTGGCTCCGACTGTTGCTCGGGGTGGGGATCGTCTGCCGAAGCGTGGGCGGAGATGCAGATGCGCACGCAGAGACAACGTGGACCGCTACGGTGGTCGCTGGAGCATCCTCGACCACGGGGCATCGGACCTGGCGATGAGCATCCGCGCCGGACTAACGCTCCGCTGGCCTTTCCGTGGAGGCTCCTACGGGGAGCTGTTCCCTGCGGGAGGCCTAGAGCCCGAGCGAGCAGAGCGCCACGCAGTGGTTCCCCACGAGCGGGTACCAGCGGAGCCTCACGCAGCCGTTGCCACATCCTCAAGTCCTAGGGTCCTGGAGTCTGACGTCCGTCGGCGGCTCTTGTATGTTGTGCTCCTGCACACAGATATTTTGCGCCCATTTTCTCCGACCCAGCCAGGGGCCCTAGAGTGCTCCAAAAAAGCTGTCAACTTCCCGAAACTCAGCCTGTGTTCTAAAGTTCTACTAAAAAAGCCCTGAGCTATTAAAAAACTCAAATCAGGCTCTTTTTGCCTGTACGCATGGCCCTTTTGCTGCCGAGGTTGCAGTACGGCATATAAGCCCTTGGTCTGAGCGCAGAGAAGAGCCCCACGCAGCGGCTCTCGCCGAGCAGGCGCCAGGGGAGCGTCCTGTACCCCTGGAACCTCTTTGAGGCTCAGTGCCGGCTGGCGACATTCTGCCGCTCCGCTGGCCACTCTGTGGAGGCTCCTGCGGAGAGCTGTCCCCTGCGGGGTTCCCAGAGCGCAAACGTTTGCCAGTGGCGACCGGTCGTCCCGGCTGCACTACAGCCGCCTACATCTCTCGCACCGTCATAATGAGCGTCTCTTACCCGAAGTAGTAGGTGACGTCAGGAGCATTCTCACGGTCTCTCTGCAAGAGGCCGAGCTCAGCCGACGGAATGGTCTCGTACTCCGAGTCCAGCGACTCCGAGTCCGAGGCGATCACGAAGGTGTCGTCGCCGGAGTCGGTGTCGAATTTGTACACAGTGTCGAGCACTGCGGAGTAGTAGGCGGCGGAGGGTTCATCCGGCTCGCTGTGGGCGCTGTCCTGGTCCGTCAGCTGGTCGAGCGCGTTCAGCTCGTCCAGCTCAGCCGCATCTGTGTCGTAGGCGCTGTCGCCGTCGCTGCTGTAGTCCTGGGCCAAGAGCTGTGCAACACTGGGCCCCGTGTACTCCTCCTGCTGCTCCTTCTCCTCCTGCTGCTCCTGCTGCTTCGCCTCCTTCGCCTCGTCGTACGGCTCAAGCGTCTCGCTGTAGTGCCACAACGCGCCCAATTCGCCCCGAGACCACGCGGTGAGGCCCACGCTCGCAAAAATGCTCGGCACGATATAGAACAACGCCGGCTGGCCCTGGCCGCCGTGGAGAAGCACCGCCACGGTCACTGCGAGCCCCACGACGTAGCCGCCCACGCTGGCCCAGAAGTAGCGCCGTACAAACGGCAGCACGTGGTGGAAGGCGCTGCGTGTGTGCGCGCAGTGCTGGTGCAAGTCGAAGCGCAAGCACAAGGCCACGAACGCCCCGGGGATCACAATGTCCCCGAGGCCCAACAAGCTATGGGAGTCGTCGCGGAGATTGGCGTCACGGAGCACCTCGAAGACGCTGTCAGCGGAAGCATTGGCCGCGTCGAGCCACGCCAGCGGCTGGTTCGGGAAAAGGAGGCGAATGGGCAGGTCCAAGGATGTGGCCACCGTGACCATGACGTCGGTGCGGAACACAAAGAACGCGTCGTAAGCGAGCAACGCGCCCAAGAGCACGACGCCCACGCGGAACGACGGGAGCGACAACTGGCGCACGCCGAACACCGCGAAGTTGGCGGCGATGGCGTTGGCGAGGGGCCAGCCGGGCCGGGGGTACGACCAGGCGACGTAGAACATCGCAGCCGCGTAGAGAGCCGACGGGATCACCGACTCGTCCGCCACAAAGTTGAACGTCTGCCTCTGCAGCGCCACGGGCTTCGGGCGCAAGATGCGGACACCCTGACGCCGGTAGTGGGCGCGGATGCGGCGGAACTCGCGCCGGGTCTTGGCGTCCGACGAAGCATCGGGGGGGCTTTGTAGGTAGCCCGCGGGGAAGGTGTCCGCGGGAGCGTCGCGCGAGATCGTGAGCCGGTACCGCGGGTACACCGCGTCGGAATTTCCGCGAACCCGGCGCCAGAACTGCACCCGCCTCACGGCGGCCACGAGGACGTAGGAGCCCACGGAGTAGCTGGCGGGGCCCACGAACAACGTCGCGTAGCCATTGACGTAGTGAAGAACCGTGGCGAGCGAGAGGTTCTGCACGGCCCAGTACAAGGCGTAGAGGGCACCAGCGCACACGAAGGGCAACGAGAGCGCGTGCTGCATCGTTAACTGGCGTGCCAGGACGCTCTGGAGCTCGGCGATGCTGGTGGCAAGGAAGGGCGAGCCGTCGCGGTCGGTGGGGTCCCACTCCGGGGCATCGGTGTCGGTGGCAGGGTCTAGGGCGGTGCGGGGCATGCTGAGGGTCGAGTGGGCGCCCACGATGACACAGGCGGTGGCGGTGGCAGCGAGCACCACGAAGGGCACCCACTCGGGCGAGAGCACCCGGAAATACAACGCCGACGGGCGGTAGAGGTGGTAGATGAAGAGACTGGCAGCCTGGTCGACCAACGGGAGGTCGTTGAAGGAGAGGGTGTCGTTCATGGCGGAGGGTGGGAGTTCAGGTCCAGGGGGCCGGATCACGGGGTAAGGGTGAGGGATGGGGTGGTAAAGCTGTCACCTGGTGGTGTGACCTGATGCTGTCACCTGGTGCGGGCGGTCTGGTGGTGGGAGGTATGTGGCAGTCTCAGACTCAGGGGCTCTGGTTTTGCCACCGGGTGAAGGGTGGGGGAGCAGCACGCGAAAACGGGGCCAAATTTCAACACACGGTGCGAGATCTTAGCAGCTGGTGGTCGATGCGGCGTGCTGATAGCTCAATTGTTCCGTCAATGGAAGCGCTGTGTCGTTGGGATCGCGGAGTCGGCGATGGCGATGTGTTGACGTGGAGTCGAAGCGCGCAGTGACGGGCTGGCGATCTTTGGCGCTCCCTGGGAGCAAACAACGCGCACTCGCTGATCCAAGGGCTTTTCCGTGTCGCTCCGAGCCCTGAACTGGCCCTCTATTAGCCCTGAAATTGCCTAAAATAGACGCTGCCACCATCGCACGGCTCTCAATCCCAAACTCAGGCAGAGCTTAACGAAATCTTCCAGATCCTCAGCGAAGCTGCCCACCAAGTGGCGAGCCCGAGCACTATCCGCTCCTGGTCCTGGGCCCTTCTGGGCACCTGAGCTGAATCCTACAGTGACAGCCTTTGCTACACTCTCGATTGTCTCCTTCCAGTGCACCCTGATCCCAACTCATGGCAGTTCATGTAGATCTGAATTCAAATTCCCGCTGGCGTATGGAGCCATTGGTCTACATGGCTTAGAGCAGGCTCGCTCCAGGACAGCAGAAGAAGCACAATCTGGCGTGCCACTCCAGTTATGTCCGCCAACCAATTCTTTAACTCTCAGCTTGACTCACCCTCTGTTCACACTTGCAAATTGATCGATCATTTTTCTCCTTCTCTCTCCGATCCTTCCTCTCTGGCTTCTCTGTCTGCCTAACCTCCTGATCTGCGGGGTCACTCCCTAACTTAGCGGGTAGCCCCCCACATCTCCACACCTACCCTCTCTATCCTCCGCACCGCTCCGCACTCCGCACGTCCCCTCAGTGTAGTCATCGAACAGATTCTGCCCCGATTGTCCCTAGAAGCTCCCCTCCGGTCATCAATATTGGGCTCTGGTCACAAACCCCGTGAAAAGACTCAATCCCCGATCCAGAAGCACTAAATGGGAAGGTGGAGGGATTGATAATGGGGTTTTGAGTTGCTTAGTCAGGGGAGTGAAGCCCAATTGGTAAATGCATTGTGATAAAATGTGCCTAAACGGGACCTACATTCGAGGTCGTATCTCTGAGAGAGCTTATTGTACTTCTATATCTTCGTACAGCGTCGCTGTTGTTACATTTTTCAGACCTTCGTCGCATCTTCTGATTAATAAACCAATTGCTGTACAAATATTTTGCACTTATTACAAAATACTCGTCACTATCATTGCATGCAGGTGTTAACACACACTTAAATCAGAGTATTAGTTTACTTCTCTTCTTGATAACACCCATGTAGCGTCCTTGCACCCGCCTTAGCGCCAATTAGTGGCGTTTCCGCTAAAAAATAGTGGACGTTCGTTGATCTCGCGAAAATCAGGTGAGTGACCTGATTGTGCTGTGGACAATCAATAGGCAGCTACAGGTAGCTACAGGCAGCAACAGGTAGCAGCAAGTAGCAACGGAGAGCAACTTGAGTTGATGGTGGTATTTCGCTTGGGCGAAGAACCAGAGTGTTACGTACTAGGTACTCAGTAGTCATCAGAGTTGTTAAACTTGTTGGGTAAATTGTTGGCTCTTATCTGCAGAGATTATTTTTTTGTTATGATGAGAAATTAAAGCCTATTGTGACAAATGCCTGCATTGAGAAGCTTTTCGATGCATATGGATGGGTTCCATTGCTTTAAATGGGACACTAATTTGCGACGCGCGCCTTGAGAGAAGGGTGAGCCCGAAAGGGCCAAAATATAAAAAAATAGAAAATAAGGCACCAATGATGAGGCTCCAATAGCGAGGCTCAATCCAGTGATAAAGGGCCTCCAGAATAATGAACACAGGTGGCGTAGCGTTGCTGGAATCGTTTTGCCTTTGGTTTCGGTCACGAAATGAGCGGGTTGCCTTCGCCATACAGTCTCAAATGTACGCGGTGTGCTGTAATCCAAGGCATCGGTGAATGGCGAATTCCGCGGAAAATCCCCCTCGCTCGCTAATATCGTCGCTATTCGGAGATCATCAGACCCGAGCCTTATTGGCCTGTCAGCAAGTTTTTTTGCCCATCCGTCTCTTTTTCTTGTCTCTTCTTGCTCCTTGTGCTTCCTATGTGCTCCCTGTACCCTTTTTACCTCCTCTCCCTTCTTTTCCTTCATCTTCTGCCTCTGCCCCTTCATCTTGAGCCGCCTGTCCATTCCTTCTTCCGGCATTTTTTCTCCCGCGCGGCGTATCATTCCAGGCGGCGTGGGATGCTTTACCCCAAATGGATGACTTCGAACTGGTGACCACAGTTTGGGCTTATAAATACAAACAGCGACTAGTAGTCAGCAATTCGAGCGCTTTCTGGCTGATATACTGCCACAAGCTTTCTACTGCGATAGCCCTCGCGCTACACTCCTTTGGAAAGTGCCCAGTTCCCTAGCAGCTCGTTGTTTTTCCGCCTGCCCTAGCGTCCCCGCTCGCTAATTCTGGCGTTCTCATTGCTTCTGGCGACACAATTTCTACGCCACTGGTCAAGAATCGAGTCCCTGTTCTTGCTGAGACTGCTACAGACTGCTGATAGCCGAAGATTGCCACAGGTTTCCAGAGATTTCCAGAAATCCAAGCGACCCCGGCGCTGTCTGTCACTTTGTCCACGCTGCTCCACCGACCGTGTCGCAGATTCGTCACAGCCAAAAAGTTCGTGACCAGTTGAAGCTGTTACTGATTTGCTAATTCCTGGTCTGCTACTACTCGAGCCTATTGCCCAGTACGCGAGTCTAGTGCCAGCGCCAGTTTTAGAGCTCCAGTCCAGTGCCACCGCCGCCAATCTACCGCCTCTACCTCCAGTCTACTGGCATAAATATTCGCTATGAACGCCACCAAAACGCCTCCGCCAAGCGAGGGCCCCGGCATTTTTGAGCGTTCGCTCTCCTTCAGCATGCAGACGTTGCCACCGACGTCTCGCCAGAAGTTGGCCCGCAGCATGTCCAACTGCCTGGCCAGCTCCACAGGCTACTCTATCCCCGTGCACCACAACACCGAGGACTACGTGGCGCCTGTTCTAGACACCACGACCGAAATCCTCACCAATCCCGCCATCGATTTGAACCACGTGAACATCGTGTGCTGTTGCGAGGAAGAGTCCACGGACGACGACATGGACGAGGCTTTGGAGAGCTTCGACCCGGCCACCTCGAGCCGCGACCCCTATGCCCAGAGCCGTGATCAGAGCCATGACCAGAGCCATGACCCGATCCAGTACCAGAGCCAGGAACAGGGACATGACTCTCGTAACAGTCTTGCGCTCGATGAGCACCCTCTGCCCCCACAGGCCCTTCATGGCCAAGGAGACATTGTCCTGCCACCACCGCATCCCTACCGCAAGCCGCGCTCCAGATCGCGGTCCCGCTCGCTCATCTGCAACTCGTTGATGAGCTCCATGCAACACCAGGGCCCAGTGTCGCCCACGGTCCGCTCCAGCAAGTCCAACGTATCGCTAGCGGCCCAGCGCCGGCCCGACACCGCCCCAGACTGCACCACCATCAACTTCTACTCCTTTGCCGATATACTAAACAATGAGCGAGACCAGGAAGAGTACGAGGAGCAAGCGCTGGACGAGCTGTCGCAGGACCCGCCCGCATTTCGAGGCTTCTCGTTCTCGGGTCCCGCCCATGTGCGCGCCAACAGCATCCACGGTCCCCCGACCTCCGCTGATGGCTTCACCACCATCTCAATGAAGGACTACATCTCGAAGTTGGCGTGAGGAGTGGACCAGAGTCTGACCAGGGCTCTCAGGGCCAGAATGGACTAGCACAGGACCATTACCTACTCTTGTCTTCTGCCCGGTGGCTCACTAGCGAGCTGCTCTTGCAATGACATTTAATATCACTATTTCTGTGTAGAGGTGCTTACGTAGACTTTTCGCTCACTGGTCTCACAGCTTCTGTGGAAGGCCTGAGTGTAAAGACTTGGCACGTTCATACAAAGCAATGCCCACCTCTCAGAAACGCACACTCTTTCCTCTCTACTACAATGACTTATTATTGACATATCTTATGCTAAATACTCCGACTAAGGGCCCCAGGCGACTGTGTCCAGCACAGTCGTCACGACCCGGTCTCACAAGTCACCCAGCCTCTGTCTAGACCCTTTGTATAAAGGAACAGCGCTAGCAAAAGCTCAAGAAGTCATAGACTCAGTGGGTTCTCGGTGTCACTAGCCTCCCGCAGGGAACTGCCCCACCCCCAGGGGTCTCCACGAAGTGGCCAGCGAAGCGGGCGAGCTGCCGCCGGCGGGCGCTCAGGCTCCAGGGCCCATCGAGAGGTCGGGGGCATTGGTGACGCCCCGCTGGCGCCTGCTCGATGGGTACTGCGTGGGGCTCTGCTCGCTGCGCTCGGTACCTCAAAGCCCTACTGTTCAAGCAGGGTAGACCCTGATGCAGTCATCCACTAGAAACACCTCCTGTGTCAACGGGTCTGTGACCTTTCCTGTGCTCTGGTGGCGATTTTCCTTCTTCGCAGCCTCGTTCAGTACCTGGAGGAGCTTATCAAAGGGGTAGATATTACCATTGGGAAGCATATAGGGATTGTTGAAGATTTTTGTGATCAACTGGGCATAGGGGAGGTTTCTGCTCAACTGGAAGAGCTCTGGGGAGCACGCGGGACAGTGGTTGACCTTGTGGAGGACGCGATAGTATTCGTTGGGTCCACGGAGCCGTTTACTGGTGGACGCAATGTCGGTCTTCGAGTCCAAGGCCTCGCCTTTTGAGCTCCCGGATCTTTTGTTTTGCTTGAAAATCGTGTTTTCAGTGTTGCAGTAGCAGCTCTTTGTCTTCAAGCTCGAGAGACCCGCTGAGAGATAGACAAACAATGGGTAGGTTTTCGATACGCCGTAGAGCTGGGCAAAATTGTCCTCAAAACACGCGGCCAACGACAGCCAGCGGCCGTGGGAGAGCAAATTCTGGTGCTGCTGGAACCCGGGCGAGTGTGACACCATGTAGGAGGAAAAGGTGTGGGAGCCATTGACCGATAGGTACAAGAGCAAGCCGCCGATTTCCTTGAGTTTCGCCAAGTTTCCCGCATGCTTCTCTGTCTCGCCACCGCCATAGTTCTCCTTGTTCCCGTACATCGACAAGTTCTCCTGCGAGTACCTGATGGCCTCCGCCAGCTGGCCCTGCTCCACCAACGACAAGAGCTTGCAGTATTTGATCTCAAATTCAAGATTGGAGTTTATTTTGCGGAGCTGGGGCTTGTTCTCGCCAAACCACTGCACTATAGCAGAAAGATCGTGCTGTATCACAATGGAGGTGTACACCTCGTTGAACTCGCGGTAGAGATCTAGGTCAATAAGCTTGCGGAGCCGCGGGTTTTTGAGCGCTAGCTGCTCAAGAAGCACCAGTCCAGCATTGGGGCCCTCCCGGTGAACGTTGGACTTCACGAGGTAGTCCACGATGAGCAAATTTGTCTCGTCGCGGAACCAGCTGAGGAGCTCGGAGCTGTTGATATCGAGCACTCGGTCGGTAGTTTCTGCGTTGGACGTGGAGGCGGGTCTGGAGCCCTCTGTGCGGGCGGAGGGGTCGACTGAGCTGCTGGGACCGGCAGTGGGCAGGGCAGCAGGGCCCTCAGCAGGAGCCTGAGCAGTGGGCGTCTGAGAAGGCGCCTGAGCAGCGGGAGTCTGAGAAACTGAAGACTCAGAGGCCACAGCACCGGAGGGCTCAGAAGTTGGCGCCTGGGACTCGGGTTCCTCTTGCTCCTGCTCCGTGCTGACACAGCAGGCGTTGAGTCTCTGGAGGTGGTCGCAGCGGGCCACTAGGCGTGACCGGTAGTCCTCGTCTAGGGCCACAAGCTGTTGCAATTTTGCCAGGAACTGCTCAAAGCTACGGATCAACTTCCGAACGAGTTGTAGCTTCACGTCAGCTCCGAGGGCGGGGTTCTTAGTGATCTTCTCGATCTCCCCGGCCGTCTGCTTCTTCTGCTTTTCGATCAACTTCTGGATCGCCTTGAAATTTTTCTTGATGAGCTCAGTAGGGACCCTGAACTGGGTCTGGTGCACTTGCACCTGGAAATTGACGGTCGGCTTCACCATAGGGTCTGGTGGGAGAAGAGGTGGGGAAGAATGGTAGGGGATAATGAGGGGCGCGCCAGAAAGGCGGAGCTGGGGAGAGCTGGAGGCAATGAGCGCTAATTCGCCGCTAGAGTTGCGCTCCCTCGCTTCAACTTGCAGCTGTGGGGCTGACACAGGACAAGAAGAGGGCCCGGTGGGCCACTTACTCTCTGCCTGTTGTCCTGAATTAGGTCCAGGTTCACTTGTGGTTCCAGATCTCAGGGCATCTTTATCCTCTCTGTGGGACTCCTGGGACCCCTGTGGCTTCCTGGGACCCTCGTGGCTTCCTGGGGCTCCTGAGACTTCCTAGAAGCTCTGGGACTTCCTAGAACTCCCTGTGACTCTATAAGACTTCCTGAGGCTTCATGTGGCTCCCTGTGACTTCCTGAGGCTTCTTGTGACTTCCTGTGACTTCCTGAGGCTTCTTGTGACTCCCTCGGACTCCCTCCATGGCAGCCTGCTCTACTTCTACACGTTGCTTTCTTTCTCTTTCTCTATTTTCTTTCTCTAGTCCTATTCTCTAATTCAATTATCTCTTCTCTTCACCTCTACTCTGCTCCCTTTTTAGTTCCTTCCGCCGTCAAACGCCCCTCCTTTATAGCGAAGAACAACCGCTCTAACAGCTCTATGCCCTCGTCAATCTCTCCCACGTATGGCCAGTCAGCCTCCACTGGGTTGTACCTTCCCTCGGGGGCATACTCGAACAAGGGGTCCACAAACTCCTCCTTGGCCTTGTTGTGGTCATAGTAATGGAAAAGAAGACTGTCTCCTGCCTCCTCGAGCTTTTTGTCGTGCCACTCCTGCTGCTCAGCCTGCGGTGGCAATTTCTTGGCCCCCGAGAACACCCCAGCAATGGCGGCGGCACTGGCCTCTATTGTGTGGAAGTTGAGCCCTGTGACGGCGACTCCTGTCAACGCCAACGTGGGCTCTCCAATGACAAAGGTGTCGCGATAGAGGCCGTCTACCCGGCTCACGTTCGACGGGTTATTGACCTTCAAGAACTTCTGGAGGAACGGGTAGTGGTAGTGGTAGCCCGTGGTGAACACAAGAAGATCGAAGCCGGACTCGCTGGTGCCATCACTGAACACCACCTTGTCGTTGTCGCCGTCAGCCACGATCTCGGTGACTTCCGGCTTCAAGGTGATGCCCTCGGACTCAAGGCCAGCGTTGATCCACTTGTAGACCAAGTGCGGGCCCCGGCGGGATACCACCGTCTCGCGGGCAGCGGGCACCACATACTGTACCAAATTGGCGGCACTGATAGAGCCTCCGAGAACGAGCACCTTCTTGCCCTCAAAAATGCTAGCGTCACGGTACGCCTTGGCGTGAACGATCCGCCCTGGGTGCCGGCGGTTGTACTCCGAAAGGCCTTTAATTTTCGGGAAATTGGGCACCAGGTAGTGGCCGTTAGCCACCACCACCGCGTCAAATTTCTGCTGATACCACTCGTCACGCACGGCTCTGCCCTCGGTATCTCTCGCCGTGTGCTTCACCGTCACCACCCAGCGCCCCTGGCTGTCTTTGTCGACGTCCTCTACCCTCGAGTCGAATCTCACGTATCTGCCCAAGCCCTCAGACTCCACAAATTCTGCGATTTCTCCAGTGATCTCCTCCTGAGTCTGGAACGGGTAGATCCGCCGTGACTTGTCCAGGTACTTGGAGAGGAACGGCACGTAGGAGAAGCGAGTGAAGCGGGCGGGCACATTGGTGAACAAGTCCGGGAACAATCCGCTGCGCTTCCACTCCAACAGCTGGTCCTCAGGCTCCAGCAAAAATGGCGCCGATTCCGTGGCCCCTTGTGCTCCCGCTGGCACCTCCAGCTTGGGCAGAATCACTGCCGGCTCGTTGTAGTGGTCGGAGTCGAGGACCAGCTGTGGCGGGGCCGCCAAATCGGCTTCCTCCGAAAAGGCCCATATTCCGCCGGCCTTAGATTGCTGCTCAAACACCACCACGTCGAAGCGGGGATCTTCTGCCTTTTTCTGGCCCACTGTCGACGTTCCGTCGGCGTTTAGGTGGAGGAACTCGTAGAGAGAGGCGATGCCGCCGGGCCCGGCGCCAATGATCGCCACGGTTTTGATATTGTCGATAGTCATGAAAAGGATTGATTTTGGCAGTTTTGGAATGCAAATGTGCTATATTTTATAGCCCCCCGTGGTGGAACCCCGGAATCACCTTATGGCGCCCGGATAATGGGCCGGTGATTTAGCAATTTTTCGCAGCCATTGGCAAAGACGCCACAGTTACCGCGATCGCTGTGGGCCAACTGGGGCCCGGTGCCAACTTGTGGCACCACACCGCGGGACAAGCCCACAATTATGAGCGGTGGAGCCATGGTGAGTACTGTGGGTTGTTATTGAAAAGGATAGTGGCGGCTGTAGGAGCAGGGGACGGGAAGGAAATGAGCAAATGGTGCCAAAGACGCTAAAGCGCTGAAAGAGCGCTAATTTAGGGAGAGGAACGCTAAAAGACGCTAAAGAGACGCTAACTTTGCGAGCCGCTAGCCAGATGCAATGGTGATAGCGCGATGGCCTACCCTCGCAAACAGCCCTTCCCGGTTAGACACTTCAGACAATGCTACCCTCTATTCATCCGTGGTATCAATAAGATCTCGATCTCTCTTAAAACGAACATTTCTCTTCAAAGTCTTCCTTCCTAAATTCTTCTCTTTTCTCTCCACCCTTCAGTTCTCATTTACCCTCTCCTTTGCACCTTCATCAAACAATATTACATATCCTATGGGCTACTCCAATTTACTCTTGTATCCCCTGTTTCTCATCCAAACCTCTTTCGTTAGCTTCTCCACCAACTGAAAGTGACCACCCACTCAGAAAGAGACCATTCTCTCCCTCCCAGGCCAGTTGCAGCAACGTCTATATCAACACCCACACACCCACATATATACCCCTGCACACAAACTTCAATTTTTTGTCGATCTGAAAACCTCTGCCAGCTTCTCTTCTCCATACCCACCAAGATGCCTATCAACAGGGCCACCAAAACGAGCTTGCCCCCGTTGCCGCGGCTCAAGATCAGAAAGGCAACCGTGAACAAGTCCACCAACCAGTGTCTTGTTTTGATGTCGTCGCTCTTGAACTGCTGGGCTTCCAACGGCGAGGGAGCTGCCAGTTGTGCCACCTTCGAAAAGGACTTGAAAACGTGTATGGAGACCTACAAACCAATAAAGGAGACGACGACGTCTATAAATTACCATGCCTCCAGATTGTATCCCAAATTGAGAGGTAAGGTCAATGACTAGAGCATGGCGGAACACTGTATATAGAGGGAGCGGCCCATACGAATAAACGAGGAAACAGCACCATGTAGGCAGGAGGCAGCGCAGGTGTCGAATATTTTGAGCCAATAAGCCTATCGGGAAATTACTATATGAAATTACTTATGTAGTACTACTATATCATGAGAAATAATACCGGCATACAAAAAAGAATGCGATTTCTGTGGATCGAACACAGGACCTTCAGATTAACTGTGACTGAAGTTGACTTCAGTCTGACGCTCTCCCAACTGAGCTAAAACCGCGAATTATGAACACAAATTGGCGGCTGTGACTATATCAAAAACAAATTTGGGGGACCTTAGACTGTGAGTTTCTAGAAGATGTAAAGCCTCTCAAGAAATATATTGAGGGTCTTGTACTTCATTTCAGGGCTAATGTCTGGTCGCCACGGCGGACTGGGCCGCTGGACAGCTAGGACGTTTGGGCTTAGTAGCACCATCGCCGCGCTGGGCTCGCTAAAATTTGATAGGACCCCTCTTCTTAGCAGGGGCCTCGGCAAAGATCTCAGCCGCTTCCATGAAGAGCCGATTAGGCACCGAACACAGCGAGAGCGGCTCGGAACGTTTAAGCCCGCAGAACGCCTCGTGATCCACCACCGAGCATCTCCATTTTCAAATTCAGTCCCAGAGGGACCCTATCACTTACTGTAACCGCAGGACGCTCCTTCAGAGGCCCCCAGTCGCCATGTTGCACTGGATAGTGCTCCTTTGGGCGCTATTTTCAGGCTGGACCTCTGCTGCGTTGGTGACCTCTTACAGGTGCCCTTTACATACCCACACCCCCCGCCTAGCGTACCCTTTGTTGGACGTGTTCATAGATCGAGACCGAGAGAAGATCCAGTTCTACGTGACGTCGGCTGTGAGGAACAGACAGGACCCCCTGGATCGGCGGGCGGTAATAGACGATTTCAACGCGAGGTCCGGCCGTTTCACAGAGCTCCGGGTCGAGCTCAAGTTCATGGGCGACATTTTCGTCAACGAGACGCTTCGTTTCTGCGACCTCGTGCTGGTCAAGACCACGCCGGAGTACTTCGTTAGCCCCCGTTTTGACAGTGAGGGGTCGCGAGGCCTGGGGAACAGCTCGTTGAACAGCAGGGACACCAGGCACGCCTTTTTTGGAGCGGCACATGGTGCTCATGACTTGGTATCGGACCCCAGTATCGTGCGACGGCCGCGAGATCTCGGAGACTCCATCATCACCAACGCCAGCGC
This sequence comes from Chernovozyma palmyrensis, assembly GCA_030558275.1. Lineage (NCBI taxonomy): Eukaryota > Fungi > Ascomycota > Pichiomycetes > Serinales > Debaryomycetaceae > Chernovozyma > Chernovozyma palmyrensis. The sequence continues at coordinate 150,024 of JAJMSF010000025.1, forward strand.
TATCGCTGTGGAATCCTCCGCCCTGAGCTCCCTGTCGGCCCTGGCGGCCCTGGCACTATCAGTGCCCAAGAACCCCGCCAGCACCATCTTCGGCTATGCCAACAACGAGGTGCACTGTCCTCTCTACGTCAACGATTCTGTTGTCTTCTTCTACGAGGCAGATATTGGCTCCAACGTTGGCCAGTTGGGCTCCTACACGGCGCGGTTCTCGCTTCTTTCCAACGACGCCAATGCGTCCATTATCTCGTGCTTCACCACCTACATCACACCCATCCAGCCCGCATCTATCGACTCTTCTATTTACATAGGAGTCTTGGTCTTGCTCTTGGTGACTTCTTTTGTCAACTTGTGCATCATTTGCTACTCGTCGTACCAGGAGTCTAGCAGCCCCTTCCTTGTGGTGGCTTCTACGATCTGCAATGAGAAACTACTCCGCCAGCTCGACCCTAGTGTGCTAGCGATGATTCACTATCTTCAGTTTGCGCTTTTCACGGGCTCCTTGAACCTTCTATACCCCGGGTTTTACCAGCCGTTGGTTTCTCAGTTCCGCTGGTGTGCCTTGCTAGGGGTCCGGATCCTAGGCGATGGCTTTTCCCAGGCCTCTAGTGCCACTATCGAAACAGTCTACGACACTTTGAACCGAAGCGGGCTCCAGAGCATGATCCTGTACACCACCGAAAGCAGCACTGTCTATGCGTGGCCCAACTTCATGCTCGTCCTTCTCATTTGGATCGCCATTGTTGCCGCGTTTGTGGAGCTTTTCTTGACCATCAACGAAGCTGGCCGCTGGCTTTTTGGTGCCTCCAATAAGCCCAGAACAAGAATCAGCACCGCTCGCAACGCCTGCCTTATTCTCGGCCAGATCATCATCAACTTCTTGCATCTTTTCAGCTTGCCCTTCCTCACCCTCACATTTTTTGTGCTCTCGGACCGTTTTGGACCCGATGCTTTCAACTCGCTAATGCCCCAAATGAGCAGTGCGCTTTTCAACATGACCTACAGCTACAATGAGATGGTCGGACTTGGGTACGAGATGGGAAACTGTAATTTTGCCGGCTACAGATCCAACAGCACGCGGCTGGGCGCGTGGAAACTCAAGAGCCCACGTGATGTGGTGATAGAAGACGACTTAGTAGCAGAGTTTTCGTCTCTCATTGCGTCTCCCGGTTTTGCGTTTGGATTTCTGAGGACCGGAGCTGGCTCTGGCTCAGAAACCGAAACCTTCGGGCTTGGAACGTCCAGCACGGGCTCAGGCGAATTTGTATCCACCGATATCTCTGAGGTGATGGCCTTTGGGTCCTCTGCTACGCCCTTGGCCTCTGATACTACCGTCGAGTCTTCCGTTACAGCCTTGGGCTCTGCCACTGTCACCTTTGAGTCATCTGTGACAGCCTCTGCAGTGCCCACTACAGGCGCCATTTTGAGTCCTAGAGTCTCAGAAACGGTGCGCTTCAGCACAGAATCTGCGGAAGTTGAAGATAATCTCGAGTCCTCAGCTGGGGCCTCTACACTTGTGGAGCCTGCACATTCGAGGGTTTTGGGTATCTCTGAGGTTGCTGGAGACATCAGCTCTGGGGCGCCCACCGCCACTGCCGCCCCTGAGCTTGCATCAGCATCCGCGAGATGCTTTCCCCGGGGGTCTCACAGTGCGAGCGCACGGCCCAAGGTCCCAAATCACATTCTCATCCCCGCAGCTTTCTGCCTCTGTCTCTGGTTGGCCGCAGTTTTATCCTTTGTCTTCCGGTTCCTCTACAAATTTGAGCGCTTCGGGATTGTCAAGAACCCGAACGCGTCCCGACTTTACACGTCTCTCAAGACAATTCTCATCTGGGGCTTCAGCTACAACACCCTCGAACCCTCGAAAGTGCAATTTGCCGTGGTCCCCTATGCTGCGACTTTCTTGAGGCTGATGGTCATTGGGTTGCTCCACCGGTACGGAGCTGTGCAAGTGATCTGCCTTTCGGTGCTAGAGGTCCTGGAGTTTGTGTTGAACCTGTGGGCGTGGCCTTACTACGCGCGGTCGCTGTGGTACTCGACCCACTGGGTGTTCGGGATTGCCCGTGTCGTGGTCACGTTGCTCTGTGTGCCGTTCATAGGGTCGCTCCAGGTGAGCGAGGCCCACCGGTCGTATGTGGCATACGCACAGTTGTTGATCCATGTGTTTGTGGCGGTTCTTTTCGTACTCACTTTACTCTACAACTTTACGTCCACCATCGTGACGTTGGTCAGGAGCAAGGGCTACCGCCACCCGGTGGCAGACACCGAGTCTCGAGTTTCGGCCGAGTTTACCAAGGAGCGGCTAGACGAAGAAATGCCGCGCTTCATGCCGCCGGTGTTGGACTTGGATGCGGACGAGGGCGAGGACTTGTATTTCCGTGGGGGAGTCAGGGGCTTGAGACCTGCTCAGCAGGGCCGATTCAGGGATCTGACAGCCGATGGAGACGAGACCGGGCAGAGAGGAGACCTCTGTTCGCCCCATGCACTGGGAGAGGCGATGCCCTTGCCAGACGTGACCCTGTGGAGCGACTACCCAGAGGCTCCCTTTGAGACACAGTCTTTCAAGGAGCAGCAGCTGCACTCCAACCGGCGCAGGAAGCTCAACGACTACACGCGCAGGGAGGGCGACATGGTATATCGGCGGGCACTTGAGGGAGACATCGACCCCGAGATTAAGGCGCTCTGGGAAGCAAGAAACGACTTGAGGGCTCAGCAACTGCAGCGAGCAACAACTGCTGCCCCGAAAATAAGCGCCCCTTTCTCAAGCTTCTTTAAAAGCACATTTTCAGGGATTTTCCGTCTGAACCCACCCGAGAAAGGATTCCAGGTGACGAGACCACGGCCGCTTCTTGTCAAAGATAGCGCCCAGAGTAGCGAGTCCAAACCAAACGGCTCCGATTTTTCCACATAGATTATATATAGCAACATACCAGAGGAGTAAACAGTAATTGGACAAGAATAGAGGTAACTGGAGACGTAACAGAAGGTGTATCGGTGTATAGTCTGAGCTAAAAAAGATTGCAGCACGAGAGTTTCGCGTATGGTCTCCCACTACACTACTCGGTCTCGCTCTTAGCAGCTTAACTACGGTTGATCGGACGGGAAACGGTGCTTTCTGCTAGATATGGCCGCAACCGAAAGAGATAGAGAAAAGGGTCGATATATGGTGTAAGGTATATTGGCGGTGTGGTGAGGTGAGTGTCTGTGGTTTGTGGCTAGTGACCAATAGCAGTGTCTTCTGTGTTCAGTGTTTAGTGTGAAGTGCTTCGTGTTTGCGCAAACTATACAGTGAGAGATTGATGCCTTTGTAGTTGTTAGTTGTGTTCGTTGGAAGTCAGTGGTACGAGTTCGTCTAGGTCAGGCTCTACAACTTTTCGCTTTAGCATGGACTCAGCGAACCTTGGTGAGAACTGGTGCCATTTAGCGAGCCGAGCGCTAGAAACACATAACTCTTGCTTTCGTAGATGAAACTCCAAGTTGCATTATAAATTTGATAAACAGATGATGCCTCCTCCCATCCAAGCTGCCGAGCTTTCAGAAAATTTTCAGCAAAACCGGCGACAATGTGATACCTTCCTCATGTTGGCCACTCGTTCTCCAGACACCAGTACATTGACTACTTCCTACCTCGACGAACCTTTCAACGTCTTGTCCCACTGCCATCTTATGCTATGAGTATTGTACATTGCTTGTTCGATGCAAAGAGCCCGCAAAATGGCACGCTACTTTTTCTGCCTCTTGGCCTCAGTTTCGCCTTCCAGCTGCCGCTTCTTCAAGATGTTGCGCAAGAGCTTGCCGTCGTCGATCACCTTGTACCCACTAAACACGGTCGCCGGATCGGCACATGCCTCAAGAGAACGACGCTCGGACCGTAGGACTATCTGAGCCATACCGGGCCTCGTGAGGGCGTCCACCTCGTTGGTCGTGACTCTCCCGGCGTACTCAGCAAGTCTTGCACCAACAATCTCCCGATACTTCGCCACGAACCCGGAGGTCAACCTCTGGCCCTCCACCAACTGTATGCACTTCTTGAAGATGCGCTGTATGACGCTGATCTTGGCCTGGAGGTCCTCAGGAAGCGGCTCCTCCTTCACCACCGCTACCATCACCACGAGGTACTGAACAAGCACCACAAGCTCCGGAATCACCTCGCCAGAGGCGTAGAGGTCGTAACTATCGCTCACAAGCTCCACGTCGTCGTCCTCATCAAGCGCCACGTGCTCTCGCACGAGCTCCACTATCTCATCGATGAGCGCTCTATCGTCAAACGAACGCTTGATCTGGTCCAATGTGACCTCTGCAAAGTCGTTTTGAGACCCCTGGGGCTCCACGTACCCGTAGCGCCGGAGAATTTCCGCATTGGGGTGGTCCAGGTACGTGTTGTAGACCTGGGAGCCCCGCGAGATCTTTGCGGTCGCTTTCATCACGAGAGCTCCCGCAGTGTGCACGAGGTGCGCGTTGTGGAGGCTCGTGTCCGCGTTGAGGGTGTCGGCGAGAGGGACCATGCACTTGAGGGGAAGGGGCTCGGGCTCGGAGTCGGACTCTGGACCCACAGACTCATCCTCAGAGATCTCGAGCTCTTCGTTTGAAGGGTCCTGCGGTCCGCCAGACCCTTCGCCATTCTCCTCCGACCCTTCACCATTCTTCTCTGACCCTTCAGCATCAACCACTGCCTCCGTCTCCACGTCAAACGAGTAGCTCATAATCACTGAAGCTACCTCGAGATACTCGCTCAACGACACGCTGACCAATTCTTCGAGACCGAGCTCAGCTGCCGTCTTCACGAGCTCACGGTGGCCCTCCTCGGCTGCCTCGTTGCCAATGCGCTCCACCACAAGAGAAGGCCGCAACATCGCCACCTCTTCCTTCAGCCAAAATGTGAGCTGGTCCGAACGGTAGTGTGGGTCTTTTAATGGAAGAATCTCGAGGTAGGGGAGCCACAAACTGGCGCCTTGCTCCACTTTCCATTCCCAGAGGATCGTCAAGATGAGGCCTGCCCACGGATCGAGGGCAGAGAATTGGCGATGGAGATGCGGGTGCTTGATCCAGAGGCTCCCCGTGTGAAGATTGAGGATTTTTGTGCGGGGAATGGAGAAGAGGTCGTCGTTCTTCTCGATGTCTTCCACCGCCACGACACCACGGCCCTGGCCCTGGGACCGGAGGTCAGCAATGGAAATTTTGGGCGAAACGCTTACGGCGTTGGCCTGAAGCCACTGCTCAAAAGCAGCGGTCCTTTCGGAGAAGGAGAGCGTCATGGGGCGGGCGATGAGCTCGATGGCTCAGGCGAGCGGTCGGATGTAGAGCGTGGATTTCGTGTCACGTGATGAGTGCGAGGCCGCCGGGGAGTTGTCGGAGCCATTGAGCGGCAGTCCGGGGCCTTTGGGTGGTAACCCGAGGCCCTTCGGTGGTGAGGCCGAGGCCTCCAGCATTTCTGGCAATTCCAGCGCCACTTGGGCGCAGGAATTGGATGCTGCCACCACGAGATACTCCCCTACGCACAACTTGTCGACCAGAGGAGCGACTCGGTACTGGCGTGAGCGCTTGCGCTTCTGGAAGTTCCACAGACAAACCGAGTCGCTGCCGCCCGTGTAGAGCAAACCGCCGCTGAATTGGATCGCGCTCACAGGAAACACCTCGTCGTAGTCAGGGCCGGAGCTGCGGTGGCACTTGAACGCGTATTTCTGAGCCTGGACCGCCTCCGACGGGTCGTAGTACTCCACCGCCACCCTGCCGTCGACCGAGGCGAGCGCGTAACCCTCAGCCCAGCACTTCAAGTCCGTGGTCTGGAACTTGAGCCCGCTCTCTCGCACCTGGAAGGGCGTGTTGCGCTTGCGGAGATCGTACACGTGCACCGAGCGATGGGCCATTCCCACCACGAGGTAGCGATCCAAGGCGTCCATAGCGAAGATTTTTTGTGACATGGCGAGCGATCCAGATACACCCAGGGTCCTGGGGTCCACAAAATCGATTTTGCCTCCCCAGGTGCCCGCAATGAGCTCGCTACCGCTTGCCACCAAGTGCGCCACCCCCCCTGCACTGACTTCGCTCTGACCACCTGCTACAGAGGGCCCTACGCGGTCGAGCGAATTGTTCTCAAGGTCCAAGCACCGCACCGTCCCGTCGAGCCCGCCACTGTAGAAATTGCCGCCGTTGTAGACGCCGCTGAGGAGCGTCGTAGGGGCCGTCATTTGAGCGAGAACCGCCGCCGACTCGCACTCGTAGATCCGCACCAGATCGTCCCAGGAGGTCACAAGAAGCTGGCCCTGCGGAGAGAGCGCAAGCGACGACACCACATCGCCGAAGGAGTCCGTGGGCGTGAGCATGGCGAGGGAGAGCGAGAAGGGCGGGCGAGCGACGGCCTCGATCTGCGCTCCCTTATCCTCGCGGGGAGTGCACAGAGCCCATCCGTTTGCAGCCGCTTCCAGAACTCCCCGGCCTGGCCCCAGGGGTAAGGCGGGTCCAAGGGACGGCACTTGCTTTGCAGCGTCTCCTGTGATGCTCAGCTGGGGTCTGCCCAGGATCTGGAACCCCGCAGGAGATAGCTCTCCGCAGGAGTCTCCACGAGGTGGCCAGCGGAGCGGACGCCCAGGCGCCGGCGCTCTTGCTTTGGTGTCCATAGGATCGCCAGGGGCATCTACGACGCTCCGCTGGCGCCTACTCGGCGGGAGCCACTGCGTGGTGTTCTGCTTGCTGCGCTCGAGGCCCTAAGGCCTGCGGATTTTAGGAGCCACTACGTGGGCACTGGGCCTCTCTACGGCGCTGCGGTGTCGTGAGTCGTTAATTGTGGGGCTGGCGGATACGGAGGGCGATGATTTCTGCCGGGTCCTGGTCCGGCTCCACCCACTCGTAGTCCTCGCCCTGGGCCACCCAGAAGTCGAGAAACATGAGCTCCTCCTGCAATTCGTTGAGCACCATGCGACGGCGCTGCAACTGGTGGCGGAACATGGGCGCATGGTCGAGCTCTCGTGGGAGCTCAAGGACAAAGTCGTTCAGCTCAAACATCGACAACTTCGGGAGCGCACGCACTTTGCTGTGGTGGAAGTTGCGCACGTTGACCTCTGAGTGCTCCTCGAAGTGGGTGACGATGTTGTTGACGCCGTACAATTCGTGGGTACGGGACCAGCGGTGGAGGAGGCCGCTGTGGGGCCGCCAGGCGATTCGGTTAAGCCGGCGCGGATGTCGCACCCGGTGGAAGAGGAAGCCCGTAGTGAGGCCAGCAGCGAGCCACGGGACTACGAGAAAGGGCCAGGCCACGAGGGGCTCCAGGGCGATGAACAGCAACAGCGCCTGCACTGCCGCCAACATCGCAAGCGGGAGAGCCAGCGCTAGGCCCAAAAGGCGCACACCGAACGCCCGCTGGGCCCGGAGATACTCCCGCGACGCCACGGTGGAATCAAGGAGCTTGAAGGCGTTGTGGTAATCGTTGTCGCGCAAAAAAAGGCGCAACGAGACGCTGGTGAGCCCGGTGCTGGGTGGGAGGTACCAGGGCGTCGTTCTGAGGTTTTCCGCAAGACACTCGGCCGTCCATTTGATGATTTGCAGAGGATTGTGGGGGCGGGGCTCCGTCAAGAGATAGGCGCGCACTATGGCGTCGTGGGTCACCACCGTCTCGTGGCAGCTCTCCAAGGTGTGCACAAGAAGCGCCTCGATGTCGTGGACCGAGTGGGACCGTCGTATGTTCAAGAAGTCGTCGGTGGGGGTTGGGGTCTCTGGGCGGTGCAGTGCGAGGGTCCGCGCTGCCCTGACGCAGTCCTCGAGGAGCTGGGGCGAGGGGCGCTGGGGCGATCGCTTGAGGGCTGCGATCCGCTGGTTGAAGGTCTCGAAGTTTAGCGGTCGTTTGGAAAAGGAGGCCACATGGCGGAGGATTACCAGGGGATGCATTGGCGCCTACGGGCCAGAATTCTGAGGGGCCCTTGATGAGTAGCAGTGCAGGTGATGAGAGAACAGGCTGCAGGTGATGAGCAGGGTGCAGGCTGCGAGTGGGCAGTGAGGGAGTGAGGCGTGGGGGAGTGAAGCGGCACCGAGCCCTAGGCGAGACCACAGACCGGGGGCAGGAGGGCCCGGGCTCGGAGTCTCCCCAGGACGGGCCAGGGTGGGCGAGGCAGGGACTGGGGCGCGGAGAGCACGTGATCGTATAGACATCTCCCGTTTCCCGATCGGGCCCAAAGCCAAACAGCGGCGATTCCTGACAGGCGCCAGGCACGAGGCTGAGGTAAGAGAAGGGAGAAGGAGAAAGTGAGGCCACGGAGGACTGAACTCCAACGGGCCAAACAGAGCGCACGGACGAACCAGAGCCAGCAGAGCCAGCAGCGCATCAGCAGAACATCAGCAGCACCAGGAGATATCGCCAGAGCCTGAAACATCGTCAGACAACAGAAAACCACAACCAGCGAGGCCACAGCGACAGTTCCAGCGGCCACATTTCCACACGAATCTCAGCAATGTCGTCCGAATCGCTCAGTTCTGGGCGAGCAGAGACCGACACGCCCCAGGGACTTTTTGACGAGATCAGGGGCAATCTCGAGGGCCTCAATTTAGGGGCAGGGGCCCGCAAGAGCCACCAAAAGCACGAGTCGTTTGCGTCCTCGATCTCGCAGTACTCAGGGAATATCGACAGCGTGGCAGAGCCTGTGTCTGTAGTAGCAGTGAGCGCCGAATATGAGGAAGAGCACCAAGGCCTCAAGCGAGGGCTCAGTTTGACACGGGTGGGTCCAGGAGCGGTTTCCGAGCCGGGAGCCCCTGAGGCAGGAGCCCCTGAGCCAGCGCCCCAGGAGCACACACAGGAGACCCCCGTGCTCCAGCAGGCAGCCTGGGGAGCACACAATGCGTCGCAGGTGTCGATGCCCCTTGGGGCACTTGAGACGGTGACGGCAGACCCTAGCGCCACCCCCACGTCGCTGTACTCCGACAGCTCAAGGGACAGCGCCACGATGAAACGCAGCACTCCGGGAAAGGCCAAGCGGCCAGATCACAGCTCCACCACGCCGCTCGAGTCGCCTGTTCCCCCTCGGTCTTCCAGAAGACCCAAGAGCGCCGTGATCACCGCCCCCGACGAGGAGCGGCTCGCGCGGGCTCTCAGCGCCCAGGAGGCACCTGCGACCCCCGAGACTCCCGGAACCCCTCAGACCCCCCGGAAAAAGAAACACAACAAGAAGAGATCGTCACTCAGCGTTACCGATGGGCTTGACGAGCTAATGCGCAACGTGTCGCAGTTCAAAGAGCGGGAGGCTCCGAGCACTGCGTCTCTCGGGGGCTCCATTGACAGCGGCAGTCCCCTGGCGCACCAGGAGGACACCCACGACAAGCTCGACACAGAAACCTCCCACGACAGCTACATCACGGCGGATGAGAATGCTTCTGACAGCAGTGGAGAGCACAGCGGCAGGGCCAAGAAGAGCTCGTTGCCGCCACGACCCACCGCCGACAACTTGCGGCGAGCGAGAGAAGTGTCGCAGAAGATCTCGGAGACCGAGGCTGTGGCCTTAGGGGGAGCCTACGAGGGCATGGAGCCGAGCGAGGACAGGGAGACTATCCGCCACACGCTTTCGCGCAGCCTGGAGCATACACCGGAGCTCGACCGAATGGCGACGTTGAAGGTGAGACGAGGGGTGAGCGAGGGCGTGGGCAGTGGCTCTCCTAGGGGCCCCGGGACGACAGAACGGGCGGTAGAGGCAGAGGCAGAGACAGAAGAAAAGGCAGGAGAGACGTTCGGCAGTGCGGAGGACGCTGAGCGCACGATAAATGAGGACCAGGTGGAGCAGCCACTTGGGGAGCGAGGGGATCCTTTGGCGGCGAGCGACGCGGTGGTTCCGCTTGCGTATGGGTCCCAGCCGGCCCACGATGGTCTCCATGTTCCTCTCGACTATTCACCCGATGCACAGCACCGGGACAACTTCCAGCACCCGACCGATGCCCAGCGCTCGCCGGGCCAGGCCCCAGGTGCTGCCAGCTCCGTGTACGCGTCCGAGCCGGACCACGAGTTCAAGAGCCCCCAGGGAGACGACGAGTTCTACGACATCGAGCCCGAGGTAGTGACGAAGCCAGCACGGGCCAAGTCGGTGAAGCAGTCGATCTCGCACCAGAAGCGGAAGTCTAAAGCAAAGCGCAAGTCGCGTGGAGCGCTGGGTCTCAAGCCCTTCTCGTACCTGACGTTGATAAATCTCCTCGAGAGCACCAACGGGACGGTCATTGGAGAGGAGTTCAGCCAGTTGGACTTGCCAGCGAAGGAGAAACAGCTAATCGAGAAGATTGTGGATGCCTTGTCGCGGTTGAGCGCGGACATGGTGCTTGATAAGGACCGGTACGAGGTCGGGATTTCGCGCCTCGAGAGTGCGCTCCGTGTTCTCGAGGGGTTTATGTAGTGGAGCGGCGGAAAGATCGCGAGCTGGAGGGAGGGAGAGGCGGTGAGTGAAGAGAGTGACGGGAGTGTATAGAGAACAAACTCAGGAGACGGCTGTAGGCGAAGGGAGGCAGACTGTTGGCAGAAGCCGCGGGGAATGGCCTCAGTGGAGCAGTGTCCGCAGTGTTCAACGCGCAGTGGGGTGTTCAACGCGCAGTGGGGTGTTCAACGCGCAGTGGGGTGCTCAGCTCGCAGTGGGGTGTTCAGCTCGCAGTGGGGCGTTCGGCTGGCCGCAGTGGGGCACTCGGTGGTTCTCGTGGGGCGCCATGGGGCTCGCGATCCCGCCGCTTATCAGTCCAGGATCACGTGCCATTAGTCTGGGGTCTAGGGCGGAATTGGGAATCAATTCGAGTAATTGGGGAGCAATTGAGGAGCAAACAAAGGCAGCGAGAGCAGAATCAGGGGCTTCGTAAAGCTGGTGCTTTTCGGGAAATTTCAGGGCTTTTTGGGGCTTTTGGGGCTTCTGGTTCAGGGGCCCCGTAGCGATGAGCCTTGGGCGGCGCGATATTTTCTGCTGGCTACGATGTGGTGGTCGTTTAGGGCAGCGGAACTGGCCATGGCAGAGGGCCTTCCCCACGGCGGAATTCACATGGGGCGGGCCACGAGTGGCCCCCGGGGTGCAATTGGCGCCCTCAACTGGCGCTGGCTGGGAGGGGCGGGAGCACTACGTCCTCACGGCGAGTCGGTGCGCAGGGCTGGCAGGCGCGAGCTCGCCCTTAAGTAGCGCCAGCCACCTCCACCCGCCGCTGCCTCCGACATATAAGCACCAACCTTTGGTGTCTCGCGCTGAAGCCTTGGCCACTACCCTAAGCCAGCGCCGTACCCAGGGCACCCAGCCAACGTCTTGAGCTTCTCCAATTGCTGCGCTAGGCTGTGCTATCGACACCAATGGCGCGGACCGAGGCTTTGCGTCCACGAGCGCCCAGATCGCCGTCGGGCTTCGACATTGACCCGCCCACCTCTCACGAACGGTCCGTAGGAGGGTCCAGCGCTGCGGCATTGTCGCCGACCACGAGCTCAGAGTCTGCCGACCTTCCCAAGGGCCCCGGAGTCCCCGAGGCCCTCGATGTGCGCTCCGTCCCACACCGGGACCCTCTCCAGGGGCTTCAGATCGGCGCCGAGCCCACCGCTGAGCCGCCACGGGCGGAGCCCTCGAAGCCCCACGGGCCCCTTCTTCCCCCGATCATCACCTCCGCCCCAGAGAAGATCCGCGGGAGCTCGCCGAGCTTTGACGTCGTGGCCAAACTCCCGACGCCCATCGTGGGCACTAGCATCGCGACATTCGGCGCCTTTCAGACGTCGCCCATACGCTACGAGGAGCCCGAGAGCCCCCAGTTTCTTCCCCGGACCCGCAGCCAGCGGCAGGGCCAGGGAAAATTTCACCGCAGACCCCAGGGACAGGCTCAGGGCCAGACCCAGGGCGTGACCGAGAGCCAGATCCAGGGCCTGCGACCACGAGATCCGCGCGAGTATCGCGGGCTCCAGGACCTCCGCGGGCTCCAGGACCTCCGCGGGCTCCAGGACCTCCGCGGGCTCCAGGAGTCGCGACCACAGACGGCCGAGGGCACTCACGGGCCCCAGTCCGAGACGGTGCCCCTTCGGGTGGTGTCGGAGTACCGGCCCGCGCTTGTGGCGCGTCTGGGCATGAAGCTCCAGGAGGTGACGGAGGCAGGCCCCCCCCGTGGGGCCGGCAAGCGGTTCGTGAGCAACCCAACGCCCGGGAACGAACACCCGAGCGGGCCGCTGCCGCTGACCGAGCTCCGGCACGAGCGGCACGTGGCGAGCGAGGCGATGGCGCGCACGGAGCAGGTGCCCGAGCGGGTGGACGAGGGGCGCGACGAGCTCTGCGGCACTCTCGTGGCGGGAACGCTCCGCCCGGGTCCCTTCCAGTACGTGCGGCGAGTGGGCAGCGGCCTGTTCAGCCGCGTGTACCTCGGGCGCGACTTGAGCAGTGGAGAGCCCGTGGCCATCAAAGTGTTCGCGGTCCCCCACCGCACCAAGGACGAGGTGCGCAACTTCAAGTCGTTCATCCGGCGCGAGTTGAGCATTCTTTTTGGCTTGGACCACCCGGGGGTGGTCAAGTTGTTGGACTACCGAATCAACCTCCGGATCGCGGTGGGGGAGCGAGGGCGGGAGGGTGCTGAAGGGGGCGGGGGAAGTGCGGGAGAGAGCAGGGGGAGTGATAGAGAGAGGGGGGAGAATGCTGGCACTGAGTTGACGGATCGTGGGGCCGGTGGGGCGCCGGGCGGCGTGTTGGCGCTGCTCCACGGGTCGCATTCGGATCTTCTGGAGCCGTCGGACTCGGAGCTCGAGACGCTCCAGCGCCTGAACGAGCAGTATATGTTCCTCCGGTATGCTCCGGGGGGCAACTTGTTCGACTTTCTGGTGCGGTACTACCCCGGGGGAAGCAGGAGGGAGGGCAGTCCTGAGCTGGGCCAGGCGCTGGGCTTTGGGGATGGGTCAGCGCACACGCCCCTGGCCGAAGCGGCCACGGCACTTTTTGCCACCCCAGCCACCGCTCCAGCCAGCGGTCCAGCCACCCAAGCATCTGCCCCAACCAGTGGCCCGGACCCAGCAGCCACCGCCCCAGCCACTGGCCCAGCCCCCTCCGCCTACTGGCGCGTGGTCCAGCGCGCCGTGGCCGAACTCCTCCACTCGGTGGGATACCTCCACCGCCAGCTCGTGGTGCACCGTGACATAAAACTCGAGAACGTGCTCATCAACTACCAGCCGGCGGAGCTTCTCGCGGACCCAGCCGTGCGCTCTCCCTTTGCCTACAGCACGTGCTTGACCGATTTCGGGCTCCTGAAGAAGCTCGCGCGCCCCGACGAGCCCCTCACCACCCGCTGTGGCTCTGACGACTACATCTCGCCGGAGTTGTTGATGGGCTTGAGCTACAACGGCGAGTTGACCGACGCGTGGTCCATCGGCGTGGTGGTGTACGCGTTGCTCGAGAACCGCTTGCCCTTTGACGCGCCGCCCATGTCGCATGCCACCGCCATGGGCATCTCGCCATCGGTGCTCCGCCGCCAGCGCAGCCGCAACAAGACGCCCCACCGCATCGCAATGGTCGACTGGGGCTGGTTCCGTGTCGCCGACATGCTCTCGGACGGGTCCTTGGACCCCCAGAGCCGCGAGATCGTCGCCGGCTTGAAGGCGCTCACCGAGGCGCTCTTGGTCCGTCGCCACATGCGTCAGACGGTGCAGCAGGTGCTCGCCGACGACCGCTACGCGTGGGTGCGCGAATGGGGGCCGTGACGGCCTCGCGGTAGCAGCGACTGGGGGCACTCTGGCGCCCCCGGCAGGGGGACAGCTCTCCGCAGGAGTCTCCACGAAGTGGCCAGCGGAGCGGACGAGCTGCCGCCGGCGGGCGC